>VOPJ01009541.1:15889-40912 GCA_014673585.1 Semibalanus balanoides
GGCTGGCCGCCGGACGGGACGCACCAGCTGTCAGGGGGAGGGACAGGAAGGTAGGTCGGCTGACCGCCGGACGGGGCGCACCAGCTGTCAGGGGGGAGGGGGAGGCTAGAGGCGCGCATGACTCTCAGATCAGCGAGGCGTGGGGGGGAGACAGTATGAGACAGTATGAGACAGTATGACAGTATGAGACAGTATGAGACAGATGTCGGTTCTGTCAGTCCTAGTTGTCATACAGAGGTCAAGAGTCATGACATAATTTGCAATGAACTACGCTATCTTACACACAGAGTGACTTCGCTAAGCAGAGCATAATGCGTGGTTGCTGGGCCTCACCATCTGATCGCACAGTTCCAGCTTGTTAGACGGCGAGGTATTGACGCGACCCGGGAGATGGGACGCACCGTGTCCCCCGGGAGATGGGACTGACTGGTGTCACCTGGCCTGTGACGGCCGCTGCCGCCGACCGCTGGGTGTCCCGGTCAGGTCAGGACTCAGGTCAGATCAGACCAGACCGACCAGACCAGGGTAAGTCAATAGAGTGCCTGAACTCCCACGAACAGCTGAGCTACCCAGTAGACATGCATTAGTCATACAAGAGTTATCAGTTTTGGTGAATATCTGCTCACGGGTTTGGTGTTCAAACCGCCATCTCTGGTGAATGGCGACTAGCTGCCTGTGCCATCTGCAGGCCGGAGCGGGAACTGGCTGGATATGTGGCGGAATGCAAAGGTACGTAATTGTACGCAGTGAGACATATGCCATTTTTGATGGCTTTGAACGGATCCTGACAGAGATGGACTTGTGCCTGCTCGTTTTACCTTCACGATACGATAAGTTCGAATTTCGAAGGCTGTCGAAGGCTGTATTGACCAGAGCTGTTGTCATGGCATTGAACCAGACAACCTACATGGATATTATTGCTGCTTAGCAATGGAAATAATACACTTTTGCGATGCTGTTCAAAAAAGCACTGACAGCTATTTCAAAATCGTAGAAAATGAGAAGCATGTTAACATGCTGTTCAGAGTTCAAAGCTTTTCACTGGGCGGTCGCTCGAGAAAGTAGGGTCCGGCCTGTTTGTGTGTCCGGCGGAGTATTTTGGCACGTGGAGCCCAAAACGGCCGGGCTGATTTCGACGCGGGTGGCACTGTTCAATGCGGCAAAACGGCCGGACAGGTGAAGGTACCATTTGCGGGTCAATCGATGCCGCACGTGCTAGTGCCAAAAAGTGGGCGCCTGCAAAAGTTGCATGCTGCTGGCCTCCACAGTTCACTCGGTTGGTGAAACAGACATGATAATCGCAGGTCACGTGTGCGGTACGGCGCCCGTTTCTCCACTGGGGTTACCGACCCCGAGGGGGCCAAACTAAACCCACCAGGGGAAGGGGGTAACACCTCCTGGACGTACGATCGTCTTTACTGTCTGTGAATATTGGGCTAGCCGAGCCAAATTTGGTGTGTCGATAGAGCTCACTGAGCGTTTTCCGGCGATGTATCACTCAGGGTGACTCATGACACGTACCAACTGCACAAATACAAATTGCATTCAAGAGGCTTCACAGGTCAAACAGATGGTGCCACATACTTCATATTCGGAGGTCTCGTGCAAGTCACCACGCCCGGGTGCCAATTGGGTCGGTGACTCTGAGGGGGTTCAACTTACGCCCCCAGGGGTCCAAACGAGGATTATCACTGCGGAAATTTCGGATTACGATTTTGACCCCAAGGCAATGCGATCGGGCAGTGCCGAACACTAGTGTATGAATGGGCGATGCATATTTACTTCAATCGAGTAGCTACTCTTACTCTTTTTTTTTTTGCTTTCAGGGATTTAACATCATCCTTCAACCTTTTTGAAAGCTTTATTATGGTGTCGAATGCCCCTTGTTTTATCATCATGCGCTGTGAAAAGAATGGACATCGGTTAGTGCGTAAGCTCACTACTGGAGATCGCGTTCTTTGTTGACACGAAGTACCGGCGCTATAAATACAGAATCCAGCTCGCGAGCTTATTTTTGTTGCTGACGAAATTGATTCGTATCGACAAGCTGCTACAAACGTGTCCTTGCCAAAGGTCTTAAGCTTATCGTCTTGACCGCAGACTGCGAAATATGACAGTTTGAACTCGGGCTGATCAGAGGCCATGGATCCATCAATAGCATGGAGTATGAACTGCGCGATCTTAAACGAGCCAGTCGAGAAGACATTAATTTATATTGGCATCTGGGCGCGTTACCGCCGTCAGTTTATTGAAGCGAGCTCGTCCATTACGCCATCTCATCAGGGTGCCGGGCGCGACACCGCTTTGCCACTGTCAAACGGAGCGCTGAATCACTGGTCGGGACGCTCCTATGATAGTTTATGGGGCCATCCGTTCTGATTTCACGAGGCTATGTTCGATGTAAATCAGATGGCGCAGTCTGCGTTGGAGTGGCAACGACCTTTCGCTGTTCCGCTCCTAGTTTGTAACGGCCTCGTATAATTGTTGTTACCTGTCCGTTCATAATGCTTCACTGCTGACTTGATTTCCACCCTGCCGTCGGTATGTATCTCGCCAACTACCTGTTTAAGTCCCAGTGTGTCATATTCTACGTCAGTATGTATCTTCGCGCAATACCTGTTTTAGAGTCCAGTTGTGTTCATATTCTACGTAGTATGTATCCGCAAATTACCTTGTTAAAGTCCCAGTGTGTCATTCACGTCAGTATGTATCTCGCCAACACCTGTTAAGTCCAGTGTGTCATTATTTCTACGTCAGTATGTATCTCGCCAACTACCTGTTTAAGTCCCAGTGTGTCATATCCTACGTCAGTATGTATCTCGCCAACTACCTGTAAGAGTCCCAGTGTGTATATTCTACGTCAGTTATGTACTCTCGCCAACTACCTGTTAAAGTCCCAGTGTGCTCATATTCTTTACGTCGTTATGGTATCTCGCCACTACCTGTTTAAGTCCCAGGTGTGTCATATTTCTACTTCAGTTTGTACGCGCCAACTACCTGTTTTAAGTCGCCAGTGCGTGTCATATTCTAACCGTCTAGTATGTATTCTCGCCGACTACCTGTTAAATCCAGTGTGTTCATATTTCACTCATGTGTTATTCGCCACTATCATGTTTAAGTCCCATGTGTTCATATCTACGTCAGTATTGTATCTCGCCAACTACCTGTTAAAGTGCACGTGTGGTTCATATTCTAGTCCAGTATGTTCTCGCCACTACCTGTTTAGAGTCCGATGTGTCATATCTACGTCGTATGTATCTCAGCCAACTACTTTTAAGTCCCAGTGCTGTCTATTTCTACGTGCAGTATGTATCTCGCCAACTACCTGTTATAGTCCCAGTGGTGTCATATTCTAGTCAGTATGTATCTCGCAACTACCTGTTAAAGTTCCAGTGTGTATATTCTACGTCAGTATGTATCTCGCCAACTAACTGTTAAACTCCCCAGTGTGTCAATTCTAGTAGTATGTATCTCGCCAACTACCCGTTTGTAAGTTCCCGTTGTATATTCTACGTCCAGTATTGTATCTACTAACTACCTGTTTAAAAGTGCCGGGGGTATATTCTACGTCAGTATGTATCTCGCCACACTTACTGTTATAGTCCCAGTGTGTCATATCTACGTCAGTATGGTATCGCTCCAACTACCTGTTTAAAGTCCCAGGTGTGTCAATATTCTACGTCGTAGTATCTCGCCAACTACCTGTTAAAGTTCCCAGGTGTGTTCATATTCGTACTTCAGTATGTATCTCGCCAACTACCTGTTTAAGTCCCAGTTGTCATTTCCTACGTCAGTGATGTATCTCGCCAACTACCTGTAAAGTCCCAGTGTGTCATATTCTACGTCAGTATGTATCTCGCCAACTACCTGTTTAAGTCCCAGTGTGCTATATGCTGCGTGTATCTCAGCCTTCCTCGGCGATGTTTGTCTGCTGTGTGTGCCCTGTGTGACCGCCCATCCCCTTCCCGGCCGCCGTCGCAGGGAACGAGGCGGAGATGATCGCCTCCCTGGCGATGCACCCTCTTGGCTGGTGCGTGGCCAGCCGCAACACCAGCGGAGAGGAGGCGTCCGAGTGGACCTGCGTGCACGACATCCAGGACGAGCGGCTGCGGCCCGGAGACGACGACTCCGACCCGGACACGTCACGGGACCCGCCCGAGCCGGAGCCGCCGCCGCCGCCCCCGCCCGAGCCGGCCGCACCGGAGCGGCCGCTGCGGCCGGGCTCCCACAGCCCGGACCCGGTCCGCGAGCTGCAGGACATCTCCCAGTCGACGGGCTCGCTGTTCACGATCCGTGTGAACGAGAGCCGGCCGGGCGGCGGCGGCAGCGGGGACGCAGAGGAGGCGGCCGGGCCGGGCGACACGGCCCGCCGCCGACCCATCATGCAGATCCGCTTCAACGCCACGCTGCGTCACAGCGCCGGCGAGCCGAACCTCATCCACGAGCTGGCAGGCCGCAGTATCGAGCTGCGCGCGCCCTCTGCCGACGTGGTCGAGGCGCTCGAGATCATCCGTGAGCACCGGCGGCGCCAGCGCGCCCTGGAGCGAGGCGAGTCGCCAGACGCCGGCGCCGACGCGCAGGGCCCGTTCATCATCCGGGCGGGGCCGAGCCGACACGGCGGCGGCGCCGACTCGGTGTTCCTGATCGGCTCGCAGGCGCGCGCCCGCGAGCGGTACCGCCAGGTGGACCTGAGCCACGAGATCGCGCAGAACCGGCCGCGGCTGACGCGCTACATCGAGGAGCCGAACCTGCGACTGACACACGGCTTCATCAAGGAGCTGTGCTTCAGCGCCGACGGCCGGCTGCTGTGCTCGCCGTTCGGCTACGGCGTCCGTCTGCTGGCCTTCAGCGAGACGGGCCAGGAGCTGAGCGCGTGCGCGGCGCCGCCGCCGCGGCCGCTGCACGAGCTGGCGGCTACATCGTCCCACTCGCGCGCCGTGGTCACGGCCAAGTTCTCGCCAGCCGAGTGTCTGCTGGTGACGGGGTGCCTGGGTGGCAGCGTAGTGTGGCACCAGCCGCGGCTGGCCCTGAGGCGCCCGTGACCAGGCACGGGACCTGGGGAGAGGGCGCCGGGGTCCGCGGCGTGTCTGCTGTGATAGACGACTGCCGCTGAGCCGGCCGGCGCCGACGACAAGGCGGGCAGAGGTAACACAACTGCGAGCTGGCGTCAGCATCAGCTGATATCGGCTTTTTCGATTGAAATCTGGTCTGTCAAGCCGTGTTGTGGCAGCTGTTTTGGTGAACCGTTTGCGTTTATTCAGTATGATCCTCACACCCTGAAGCAGGTGACGGGGTGACAGTTCCTGTCCCGTCTCCGCTGGCCGGCCGGCCGCCGCGCAACAGGCGGCTCCCCGGCGTGGCTGGACCACGCCGAGTTACTCCTGCGATCTGTCGGAGGGACGCGATCGGGGCGACTGTGCCGTCCGCACGCCGTCGATTTGTGTACGTGTGTTTCTGTGTGCTCCGTCATTGTGAGAGAGCGGGTTCGCGGGTAGCTGGCAGCTGCAGATTCTTTGCGACAATGTCAGTGTTACCCGCGCGCGCCATGTGACTGCGTGTACCATGTGACTGCGCACGCGTTCTCTATGATGATCTTCCAGTGTTCCTTAGCTCAAATAAACGGATCATATATGATCTGTAGCTGATGTATTTCACACTCAAAATCCCCAAACGCCCCAGTCTCTGAGATAACATGTAAAATAGGCACGGCATGGGCAGAGTCAACACATCCAAACGAGCGGCTGGCGCTTGCCGTTTGTGCGATGACAGCGACAATATTAGGTAAGGCAGAAAAGCGGTAGTAAAATAAGCTACTGGCGAGGTCATTTGGTACCGCTTGGCTCGGCGTGAGACGCTCCCGACTATAGACAGCAGCTGTCACGACGTCAAGTCTCGGTCCCATCGGAACTAGTATAGTATGCATTAGAAGCGTACGGGATGTGCGAACATGCAGAGTGTATAAACCCGCCACCGTTCTCGGCCACAAACATCGGATGATCACAAAGAACAGGCGGCAGCGGCCAGTTCACAACAGCACAGCATTACAGAAGCGTTCAGAAAGACAGCTGGAAGCTGCAGGCGACGTGACCCCGGCAGCAGCCGGCCAGCAGCGACCCGTCCGTCGTCGGGGCCCGGCGGGAGCGCGAGGGACTGGAGAGGGGTCCGGAGGGGCTGTACATGGGTCCGGCGGGCTGGACGGAGGTCCGGCGGGGCTGGACAGGGGTCACATGGGACACCGGACACGTAGTTAAGTACACGCAGTGTAAGCCATAGCTGACTGATCGTATTGCACAGCCAGAGCTGAAGCCCTCTGTACGCGGCACACAACCCACCAGCGCCACAGCGTTGTACGACGTTGTACTCACAACACTGGTTAACGACGAGCCAGCGGTCACAGCCGCTGCGGCTGGAATGGCGCTATGGACCAGTATGGTACGGCAGTACCTTACGGCTAGTGTCTGTTCAGGGCTCACGTCAAATTGGAGGCGCCCGTAACTTGTTCAGTCGCATGACCCGCAGGTTCATCAATGGGCGTGCTGAGTTCAGAGGCAGAAAGGACTACAGCACCCCGACTAAGGCGGGGCTCATATAGGGCCTGTTCCCGTGGCGCCGCTAACCTCCTCCAAGTTACATCACCTTTCCATACGAGACCGCGCCGCCTGCTACTGGCAATAAAGGGCTGTGGGGCATTTCCCTCTCGTGTCCCTCGGGTATTCACTCAGTTCCCTATGTACACCCGACGCAAATCCTCCAATAAGTACGAGCTGGCGTCGTCCCTTGTAAAACCCACTTCAAACCAGGCACTGAACCGCATCAGTTGCCGCCGGGATACCCGACGCACACGACGTGCTCTACCAGCTGCGCCACGCCTGACTGATACTGGCCGGCGTCTGGCACTGACACAGGAGACGAGCAGCAGTCCTCGCCCGCTCGAATTTACGTCACGTGCACTGCCGCAGGTAGCTGAGATCTGGGGTTTTTGCGGCTGCTCGGTTCTCCGATAGAGCAACCTCCATTAGTCCGTCCAATTGCATTGCAGGACATGACCACTTCAGATGGCTAGGTCCCCTGCTAACGTCACGTTTTTAGTTCTTGTCTCCAGGCCAGATCGCCTCTTTATGTCACAGACCACTGACCACTGGCCACTGATCTGACCAGTCACCAGCACTGGACAGCCAGGCCGCGGCCAAACGTTCTCGGGTGGTTAACAAATGACAGCGACGACACAAATATGTCAGAATCACGAGTAGCAAAACAGTATCGCTCACGGAAGCCGTGTGTAAAACGTTCACAAATTGAGCGACAGTTGCAGGCACATAGAGCATATTGTTCCCAGTTTGATTTAGGCTTCTAATATCCGGCAAGCAAGAGTTTACACCAATCAACGTAACAAACCGCCTAAATCTGACCACAGCCAACATTCAAGCACAGAAAACAAAGCAAGTGCCTACTTATCAGACAGCGATGGACAATAGACGATACATGCAATATAATTCACACAATACTATCCGGCAGCACTACATAGCTGCAATTTAATAAGTACAATAACAAGGACACAGATATCCCGTAATGCCTCACGCACCCATACACGCACGGGTGTTATAATGTTAATACCTTCAGTCCGGGTGTTATAATGTTAATACCTTCAGTCCCGGGCAGCTCACGCACACACCCTCCAGCGCCCCCCACACGCAAACAGTGGGAAATCGACCAACTCCATCACAAAGCCCCACAGACATAACCCGGGACCGGCGGACGGCGAGCCACAGCCTGTCACCAGCCAGGCGACATTACTGGGGGTCGGAGTACAGCTGGTTACGTCTGGCCGTGCCTCTGGCTTGTGTCACCCTGGGGCGAGGAGGGGGGGGGGGTGGATGCGATGCCGCGTGGTTGGACAGGTCACGGTGGATCAAGTCAGGGGGTGACCGGAGGAGCCCCTAGATCAGCTGCGAGGGTCAGATCAGGTCAGGCTCCTCAGATGAAGCTGCGGGGTCAGGGTGAGGTCAGTGATCTCTAGCTCCGCCTGCGGGTGAGGTCAGTGACCGCTGCAGGTCAGGTCGGGCCGGGTCAGCCCCTCAGATGAGTTGCGGGTCGGGTGGCAGCGGGACTGGTGTGGCGCGCGGCGGCTTCGGCTCGATGCCGGCCGCCCGCATGTAGCCGAGGAACTGGGCGGGCACCTCTGCCAGTACCTCGCGCGCCAGCCGGGTCCTGACAGCGGCCGGGTCACCGCCGGACAGCTGTCGCAGCGGCACGAACTGCACGATGTCGCGCTGGGCGGCGCGTCCGCCGGCTGTCAGGCGCACCTCGTCACCGTCCAGCTCCTCCATGGCGTCGAACTCGGCGTCACCCACGCCGACGATGATGATGGAGAGGGGCAGACTGGAGGCGTTCACGATCGCCTGCAGAGGGGCCAGGTCAGGTCGGGTCAGGTCAGGTCAGGTCAGGTCAGGTCAGGTCAGGTCAGGTCAGGTCAGGTCAGGTCGGGTCAGGTCAGGTCGGGTCACGACAGGTCAGCAGTTCGGCGGCCGGTTGGTACTTTTGGTTACAAAATAAGCGTCCCGCTGGGTTGGCCGGCACAGCAGTTTAAGAGAACATACCGCCTTGGGAAAAGCATTTGAAATGATGGAGATGAGTGCCCAGATGAGTGACACTCATCTTCATCATTCCACATACTTTTCCTAATGCGGTATATTCCCTTTAACTGCTGTGCCATTCAAACTAGCGGGACGCTGATTATTTTGGAACCAATAGCACATGCCACAATGGAGGCATCTATCACCTATGCCATGTCTTAGTTGTCTGTACCTTGTACCGCTCCTTACTCTTAGTATGAACATTGAGACAGCTACGACCTGCTAATGCCACTTAAACACACGAGGTAAGCCAAAAACGAACTGGGAAACCCGCAAATGGTCTGTTCAGGACGCACAGGGATCGTTACTACCTCGGTGATGTAAAATCGGCCACTTCAGACATGCATAACCAGACAGACATACAAACACAATCTGACAAGCTGTCGATAATACTCGTGCGCGCTGATATCTGGGGTGGACCGTTAAAGGAAATAGTTCACCTTGGATTTTTTTTCTTCTCCAAACACCAATTTGATTATTTTCAAATACCAAACTTCTTTTCACGTCAATAGCCAGCATCGCGCGATTCAGTAACAGAAGGACGTAAAATTATTATTTCATTCAAAACTTTATGCCGTACTCCCGCAACGTCAAAGTGGCTCAGCCAACTCAGATTCGAATGTATAAGTCGCGTAAGAATTACTGTAAAGCCTCTGCCCAGGTGTGTGAGGCCCACAGTTCCTTCGAACAAAAATCAAATATATTCGGCTGGAGAGCCTTCCAGACCAGAAGACTTGCAGTTAGTTTTTTTCAACACGGACTACAAAACTGCTATCTCAGTTCAAAACCCATGTTGAAGGTGAACTATTTCCTTTACCTGGGAAGAAAAGCTGCCGCTAGATGCGTCAGGTGAAAACTTATCAGTTCGCCGTCAGTGTTAAATAAACAACACAGAACACATATACAAGCCGGGGCAGGTGTTGAGACAGCTAGTTAGCTGTCAGACTGTTTGGTTTGTTACCTCCGCGTGATACTAGATACGACATCGGTACCTCAAACGGACAGGTCATGAGCCTCCTTGCGTGTTAATACGAGGTCTCATTTGGGATGATAATGTTCTCAGTAGTTGGCCTAATTCTCCCGCCTACTGCGTGACGCCACTCGTCAGAGCATTATCATTAGCAATGAAAAAACAAGTTGGACCACGCGAAAATAGTCAAGGCTTATCACGCAAGCGTAGGTGATATTTTGTGTACCCTTGCAGGCAAAGCTTTATGTATATCAGGCTTGTGGTTGATTCCGGTGGAATCGAACCCGATTCCGGAATCGATTTCGATTACGAAATTGATTCAGTTTGTACTGGAATCGAAATCAGTTTCGATTCCGTTGGCATCTGGATGGAATCGGAATCCGTTGGAATCAATTATTTATATTTTTAATGGTGGAATCGGAATAAATGACTATTGCAAACGATTCCGATTTATGTTATTATAGATCACTCAATGACCACGAATTTAAATTTTCCGGAAGTTTTGTTTTCCTTTGAGCATGCATAGCTAAAGCAAAGTTAGGCGATGGTTTGCTACCTAACGCGGGTGAATAAGCAGTAAACATAATCGGTTTTCTTAAGATTTAGCTGGAGACATACATCTTCGAAACATCCTCTCCGCCACAACATCTTCGCCTATGACAACGTTATGTTCATTGCAGGTTTCGCACATTATGTAATATTCCCTTATCCCTATTTTCAAGGCATTGTGGTTATAGGTAAATACATATGTGTATATATTTCACCTTCGTTAGACTTTGACATTTTTGAACTGTCGCAATTTTGCAGTACAGTCCAGTCTTTGAACAAAGTTCATGAAATTGCTTGAAGTTCTTTCATTCCAAATCATGAAATAGTCATATTAAACAAACCTTTTTAATAATACATTGTACATATTTGTTGTGGCATTTCTGTCATGTGTTCAAAATGTATAATGATCAGACATTTTTGATACCGAGTGAAATGAATGAAATCGGATGCGGAATCAAGTTTTTTAGGTGCCCTGGAATTGGATTCTATTCCTCTAGTAAAATAGCTTTTGGAATCGGAATCGGAATCAGACCCGGCTGGCTTGGCATGGAATCGGAATCAATTCCGCTGAAGCGAAATCAAGCACAAGTATTTATATATATATATATATATATATATATATATATATATATATATATATTTCTGCATACAAATATCCTGAACTTGCATTGAAATCACGTAATTGTGAGAAGAGAGAGAGAAGAAAAAACGAGAACTATTATCGGGACAGCTATTTGTTGTTAGATATACGGCCTGAAGCATCGATTATTGGGTTATTATCAACATGTTAACCTCAATATCCACCTCCTTCTGGAATAGTGACGTCCTCTCAGCATTCATCACACTCTTGCAAAGACAATTTCAGGGCGCACGCACGTGTTTGGTCTGCGGCATATCGGTGATGACGCCGTCAGTGATGATGAGCAGGATGAAGTACTGGCTGCCGTCTCGGTACTGACTGGCGAAGTTGGCCACGTGCTGGATCACCGGCGCAAAGTTGGTCGGCCCGAACAGCTGGATCTGCGGCAGGCACCGCTCGTACGCGGCCACCACTCCTGTTGGACGACATCAGTTAGACGGAAATGGTAGAAACGGACACGATGCATGGCTTGGAAGTTCGGAAGGCCATACAGAGTCATGTGGTACTTTGGTAGTAGTTCTCTCTCCTAGCCAGGCCACGTATCCGCTACCAGTATTCCAAAGTCAGAGGTTAATCTGGAAGCATGCTTTGCATGTTGCAATAGTAAACTATGCCTTGAGTAATTAACTAGTTAGTAGTTATAATTGTCTACTGGAATCCAACTCAATGGCATCCGGCATAGTTTACTATTATGTGTAAGCATTCCCTCACTTGTCACTTATGACTTAGCCAGGCATTTACAGTTTACACATCATCTTTAACCACACAGCTAAAGCACAACAATTTGCGTCTCTACTCTCTATATACCCCTACGGGCCCCCTCCCGTCACACCCTTTCCTCCTCCGTTATCGTTCATGCCTGTCACAAACCTCCGACTCAGCCCCCCATTCCTTCCTCCCTCCCCCCCCTCGCCGCCGCTACCTTCGACGCCGTAGCAGAAGGGCGTCTCGGCCCCGAGGTTGACGAAGAACTCGTGGCTGACGATGCCGGCGGGCGGGACTCTGGCTCCGAAGCCTAGCACGGGAAACTGTTTGTCACTGTCGTAGTCCTGGATGATCTGCCCCACTGCCCGCAGCGCCGTGACGTACGAGTTGGAGACCCGGCCGGCTGAGTCGCGGCCGAGGTAGTGAAGCGAGTTGGACTGCATCGGGGGGCCGTTGGACGCTGAGGGCGCGAGGGGGAGGGGTCAGCCATCGGGGGTCCGTTGGACGCTGAGGGCGCGAGAGGGAGGGGTCAGCCATCGGGGGTCCGTTGGACGCTGAGGGCGCGAGGGGGAGGGGTCAGCCATCGGGGGTCCGTTGGACCGCTGAGGGCGCGAAGGGGAGGGGTCAGCCATCGGGGTCCCGTTTGGACGCTGAGGCGAGAGGGGGAGGGGTTCAGCCATCGGGGGTCCCGTTGGAACGCTGAGGTGGCGAGGGGGAGGGGTCAGCCATCGGGTGTCCGTTGACGCTGAGGGCGGAGAGGGAGGGTCAAGCCATCGGGGTCCGTTGGACGCTGAGGCATCGGCGTGCTGGAAGAGGTCCATAAAGTCGACCAAATGTCCCAGACGACTTGGGTACCGACGAAAGCGCAAAACCTTCTGAAGCAAGATGGTGCATTTTTTAAAATCCTACAAATTCGGCTTTTTGAAAAAACTGCATTTATATATTTTATGCATATATGTATCGCATTCTCGCATGGTCCTCGCGTTTTTGAATGTAATTTTTTAAAATTAATTAGATACCTATGCTGTTTCTCTGATACATTAGTAATATGTTAACATACATTTGAACACAGGTCAAAGTTGGATGAATTAAGCACAATATTAAAAAGCCACTATAATCTACAATATTATTATATTATTATACCGTCCATGAAAGTCTGTTATGTTATGATCCACTCGTCAGTAAAGTACTAATAAACCTACCTATTGTAAATGCCCCATTGTTGATAATGTGCTAGTCTTCTCCGTCATGGAGCTGTCAGTACTATGTATCAACACGGCACGCATTGATCAAAATTCCAGTAACGTTGCGTTCGTTTAATCAACGGCATTGGTTTGCGTCTTTGGCTTCCAGTTCCTTCTGTATTATTGCGCACTGATGATCCTTTCATAGTTTTTTTTTCCTCAAGACTCTAGAACTTAACTCTCGCCTTTCGTACTAATGCCTTAATTCATACTATGCCTAATTCATACTAATATTATTCATACTATACTAGATTCATACTATTTCGTACTATGCCTAATTCATACTATGCCTAACTTCGCGTTTGTCGCATGAGGGAACCGCGGCTAAAGTATGCATTGTATGCATGGATAGAGCTTGACAAGAGGCAACTGGCAGTGTAAAGTAAAAATTGTCCGCCATTTCAACGGCAGGTACGACTATAATGACAGTCGCTTCCCACTCGGTATCTGCTACTGTTGCCTAAAGAAACTTGAGCGGATGGACAGCGGAAAAATACAGATTATGCCAGAAATCTACAAGTTCCTGTATGACTCACTGGGTCCTGTTACACGACGGAACACTGACTGTTCCTGCGATGTGTGTCAAGTGGCTTCCCGCCGTGGCCGCCCGTCCCAGCGGAAGAGGGGTCGTCCGCGCTCCTCGTCACTGCTTCTCCCGTCCCCTGGTCCTCAAGTTACGTGCAAACACTGTCTCAATGGTGCTGGCAAAGGGGAAAGAGCCACGTCTGCACGAATACGCGAAGCGTAGAAAGAACGCGCCAAACTCAGCACAACCGGCCATAAAGGTGCTGAGATGCTGGGCGGCGCGGCGGGCATATAAAAGCCAAGGCACTAGCAACAAGGCAAACGACCTCGCCCCATCAGGTAACCACAACTGGATTGCCGCTCTCCGTGTCCGTCGAGGACCACCAAGACAAAAAAAGGAAAACCAGTGCGGCCTCTTTTTTAAGCGCTGAAGAGGCACAGGTCAAAGGCCTTCAGGTGGACGCAACCTGAGCCACGGCAGACTCTTCAGCGGTCAGCTCATACATCAGGGCGACTTTCGGCCGCGGGTCTGTCGAGAACAACCTGCCAAAAACACTGGTTACACGCAATGCGGCACTTGAAACAATGTATCATGTTGTTTGTCTGGACATGGACGTCAAGGCCAACGGCGAGAAAACCAGAAAGCAGGTGCCAGCCGTTCTCTGCAACAACCTGGGTGACCTCATCAGCTCCGTGATGCAGGCACGCAACAACAGCCCTGACTGCCACCTGCTGAAGATGGGTATTGACGGGGGTGGAGGGATGCTCAAAGTATGCCTTAACATCCTTGAAGATGATCCTCAACTACAACACAGTGAGAAGAAACGCTTCTCCTACGATGCTGGCGTTGGTAGGCAGACTTTCAGCTCTGGAGGTGTCAAGCAGCTTCCTCATCATCGTGGTCTGTTCCCCGATGTTTTGGGAAACCTACCACAAACGTGCAAGGTGCTGCTCAAGACTCTTGGAGACCGACACCATCTTCCTTTGTCCTCGCTGCTGATATGAAGATGGTAAACATCGTCTGCGGCATTCAGGTGCCCTCTGGTTCAAAGTTTCCATGCCCCTGGTGCGAGACAGCAAGACAGGACTTTAAAGGAGAGTACATCAGGCACCCTGAGGAAACAATCGAAGGACTGGATGATCGCAGCAGCAGGCATGGCAATCTGCCTGCCTGCAGGCTGGTAAGCAGCTGCCTGCGTCAAAGTTCAAGAACTGTGTGAGCAAGCCACTGCTGATGGGTTCCAGTAACAGCACTTGCATCCTGGACCTGGTCCCGCCCATGGAGCTTCACCTCATGCTAGGTGTGGTCAACCGGCTCTTTTCAGCCATGGACGATGCCCTGAAGGAGGCTGGCTGTAGCATGACCGCAGATGACTGGGCTAGGAGGTTTTCTCCTACCACGAGCCGCGGCATTGCCTGGAACGGCCTATCCCCCTGATATCAGGCGGGGTCACCACCCTAGGAACTTTTGAAGTCTGCCATCTGAGACTTGTGAATGCTCACTGTGTTATGTGTCTTACTGATGTTTTCCTTGTATGCATACTGTTTGTATTTGCATTTACCTCGATGTATTGGTGTGTTTATTGTACTGGTTTTGTCTGTTTTTGGTTGAATCTTGTTGAAATGAAGCCAGTAATCCCACCCCGTGGAAGGTTTTCAATACACTGTCAATGTCAATAGCGAGCTTGGCATGGCAGAATCGACTTACCACGGCGGCCAGTTCGAGGGCAACCAGTGCCGCAAGCTGCTCAGAGGAGTGGGACTCCTGCAGGCGATGCTAGAGCGCACTGGATCGTACGCCGGCATGCGGTACGTCGAGGCTTTCCGTGCGTTTAACGCAGTGATCACCACCAGCTTCGGCATGGAACTGGACCCAGGTTATGAAGCAGCGATAGGTGAGTACCGGAGGCAGTACATGGAGCTGGATCTGTCGGTGAACGTGAAAAATCACGTCGTGTTCGAACACGTCAGCGAGTTCTGTCGGCGTCCACAACTGCGGCCTCGGTGTGTTCTCCGAGCAGGCGAGCGAGGCCGTGCATGCAGACTTCCGCCGCCTCTGGGAGCAGACGGGAAAGGTGAACACTGCACATCCCGAGTACTCCTCTCGTTTGCTCAAGACGGTCGTCATGTACAATGGCCGACACCTGAAGTGACTTCCGCTCCTCTGTGGATGGAGAAAATACTTTTTTTGCGCAAATATATCTGAACGGTTGTTAGCATTTTATTTTTGCATGAAATACGTGGTATAAGCCCCTCTATTTAAACCCGCGCCACACTGGGCCTATGCATTTCCTTCGCCCGACTGGGTGTGTGTGTTTTTTGAAACCCCCACCCCTCTAACCTCGGCTACTAGGTACGTAGACCAAAACAACACAACTTTCATTGAACCCGTTATATAACAAATCATTCGAAAGCTATTTCAGAACTTTTTTTCGCTCACGTCAAAGCTGCAGGTCACCCACAGGTCATCGAAGGTCAAATTTGCAATTTAAGGACATCGCTCCAAGAAACCCCCAAATAATCTCGGAACTATGCTATCTAGAAAACAAACTTAACAAATAACGCTAGCCAATTGAAAATTTGCAATCGCAACTAATTTCCTCAAAATTTGACCTAGTCAATAGTTAAGGCTTCTAGAGGTCATTTAAGTCCTAAATGCTATTTTTGGCCAAACATATTTCGCAAATAACTTTTACCTAACAAAAGATACACAAATACTTTTACGCCATCGCGTTTGTCTTGTCCAGGCGCTTTGAAATATGTCACATTTGATTCATGTAGGGTCAACTTAAAAATGACCCCAGGTCAAGGTCAAGTAATAACCCAAATAGGTATGTTACATATCATGAGATGTGGTCTTGACGATAAAGACAAACACATTGGTGAAAGTTACACTTCTCTATCTTCATTATTTTAGAGTTATTGACGAAAAGGTGTGGTGACCTCGGTGAACCTCAGATGACCCCGTAAGGGTCTGAATATATATAGCATATTACATATTAGCTAATTAGCAATATTACTAATATACAATAAACAGAGTAAGGTAGGTACCTAAATAATTAGAAAACGAAAACATATGACACTTAGAAACGCAAGGTCATTGTGAGAAATGCAATACAATATATGTAATAAAACATAATACACGCATTTTTTTCTCAGAAAGCCGAATTTTGTAGGATTTTAAGAATGCACCATCTTGCTCAGAATGTTTTGCGCTTCGAAACGGTACCGGCAAGTCGTCTCTGGGACATTTTGGTCGATTAATGACCTCTTCCCAGCACGGCCGTGGAGGGCGGCGAGGGGGAGGGGTCGCCATCGGAGGGGTCGTTGGACGCTGAGGGCGCGGTAGGGGGAGGGGTCAGCCATCGGGGGTCGCGTTTGGACGCTGAGGGCGCGAGGGGGAGGGGTCAGCATGGGGTCCGTTGGACGCTGAGGGGCGAGGGGGAGGGGTCAGTCCATCGGGGGTTCCGTTGGACGCTGAGGGCGCGAGGGGGGAGGGGTGCAGACATCGGGGTCCGTTGACGCTTGAGGGCACGAAGGGGGAAGGGGTCAGGCCCACGGGTCTCGTTTGGACGCTGAAGGGCGCGAGGGGGAGGGGCAGCCATCGGGGTCGTTGGACGGCTGAGGGCGGCGAGGGGGAGGGGGCAGCCATCGGGGGTCCGTTGACGCTGAGGGCGCGGAAGGGGGAGGGGTCAGCCATCGGGGGGCCCGTTGACGCTGAGGGCGCGAGGGGGAGGGGTCAGGGCCATCGGGGCGTCCGTTGGACGCTGAGGGCGCGAGGGGGAGGGGGCAGCCATCGCGGGGTCCGTTGGCGCTGAGGGCGCGAGGGGGAGGGGTCAGCCATCGGGGGTCCGTTGGAACGCTGAGGCGCGAGGGGGAGGGGTCAGCCATCGGGGTTCCGTTGACGCTGAGGGGCGAGGGGAAGGGGCAGCCATCGGGGTCGTTTGGACCGCTGAGGCGCGAAGGGGGAGGGGTCAGCCATCGGGGTCCGTTGGAGCTGAGGGCGCGAGGGGGAGGGGTCAGCATCGGGGGTCCGTTGGACCGCTGAGGGCGCGAGGGGGAGGGGGCCAGCCATCCGGGGGTTCCGTTGGACCGCTGAGGGCGCGAGGGGGAGGGTCAGCCATCGGGGGTCCGTTGGACGCTGACGGCGCGAGGGGGAGGGGGCAGCCATCGGGGGTCCGTTGGACGCTGAGGGCGCGAGGGGAGGGGTCAGCCATCGGGGTCGTTGGACGCTGAGGGCGCGAGGGGAGGGGTCAGCCATCGGGGGTCCGTTGGACGCTGACGGGCGCGAGGGGGAGGGGGCAGCCATCGGGGGTCCGTTGGACGCTGAGGGCGCGAGGGGGAGGGGGCAGCGCACGCGTGAACGAAGCACAAGATAAACACATCAGCAGCATAGATGTAATGCAGTCACGCAGCGGCAAAACGCTTATCTTGTTTTCAGGTTTTTGGGACCAAAGTAAACCTACTTTTTTGGTCACAGCTGTAAAGCTTACAAATATATTCAACTTAAAATTGATTTGAAAAAGGAAATATGTTAATGATGTATACAGCTCAGTAAACTACGAAGCATACATCAGTTGAATGGCTTCGGACACGGCCGTTTCCTGGTTCAACAAGCCCTGTGTATAGAGTGCCGACGTGCGCCACTGGTCACCTGTGAAGTCGATGGCGATGGTGCAGGCGAGTTCAGTGCCGCCCTGGATGTAGTCGAGGAACGAGTGCTTCGCCCGTATCTGGCAGCTCTGCAGTATAATCTGACCAGAGTTCACGTACTTGTCACCTTTACGAGCCTGAAACGCAGAGGGAGCGGGAGGGGGTGAGGGTGGCAGAAGGTCCATCGGGCAGACACGCGGAGCAGCGAGCACCGAGACCCGGACAGAGTACAAACGACAGACGAAACAACACATAGCAATAACAACAACACACAGCATACATTGGAACTGATATCAATCGACAATTTATCGTTTACTGGGGTTTCGGGGCGCGTCAACAGCATCGGTCAACGTATTTAAAAACAAAAGAATTAAATATATTATGTTATAATGATCAATAATGATGGCGGCACTAGATTAAAGTTGCTGGGCAATGAGCATCACCAGAAGGAAACCGTTGACAGCAACCGCATCAATAAGCCGTTAACTTCACATGAACAGTAGGATTTTATTCTTCGAAGAAATCGTCAAAAGTTGCGTTGACATTTCGTTACTTCGTCTAAAGCACTCAGACAGCCACTTGTCAACCATTAGTATTATTCAATATAATTAAATCGCCAATTTTTCTGAAAGCAGATGCCGAATATACGCAGTGACGCCCACTTCTAGGCGAGACCAAATATCGTCTTTATTACTTAAAATTTAACTACTTCATTACCTCCGGACCAAATGAGGCATAGTGCGCCGTTTCTGGACGTCATCGGACCTTTCGTATTCGGATAGTGGCGATCGCTGTTTGAGGCAGTCAACAAGCGACTACAGTGGGCCGTAACAATGAAGGATGACTAGGTAATGCTAGGGCTCTAATGCATTCAGTGTTCTAGGATTGGGAATTTTGGGTGCAAAGCGACACCCTACAATACATAATTTTCCACTCCTTTTGCCCAATTTGAAGGATTTTTCCCACTTTTTTCACTTTTTACATTATTTTTCACTCATTTATTGAAATATGTAAAAAGACCGAAAATTGATCAAGTTTTGTTTAAAAGAGATGTGTAAATTCTTGAAAAAGGCTCTTTTTTACGTTCCACTCTTTTTCCTGATTTTTAGTCTGAATTTTCCACTCTGCACCCTGGCTCTAAAGCAATCCTAGGACACTGAATGCATTTCAACTAACTATAATTATTGCCTCTGATACGGGGAAGTAGAGGCTCCAACAGGCGCTCTGGAGGACCTTCGAGAATACCGGATATTGGCGGGACTCTGGGAATTACACGCACATGAGGGCGGGGTTCATTCATCTCACTCATACTTCCACTCCCACAGCAGATCAAACGACAAAAATATCGAGATGCACGAT
Organism: Semibalanus balanoides; assembly: GCA_014673585.1. Classification (NCBI taxonomy): domain Eukaryota; kingdom Metazoa; phylum Arthropoda; class Thecostraca; order Balanomorpha; family Balanidae; genus Semibalanus; species Semibalanus balanoides. Next base: position 35,168 of record VOPJ01009541.1, read on the forward strand.
CGTACTTCACCTTTAGTGCAAAGCTCAAGATCCTAGCCTACGTTAAAATCTTTGGGGTCAAATGTCATCCAAATGACACCGGACTGGGTACAGAGAAGTGGGGCGGCTGGTTACCCGCCACAATGAGTTGCCACGATTATATATCACAAACTACATCATATATTATGATGATGATTGGGGTTTAAGGGCGGGCCGACAACTAAGGTCACATGCCGTCCATTACATCATATATTAAAGGCTGCATCATATATGATGCACCATTGCATCATATATAAGATCATATGCATCACAACTTTCAGAAAACAAGGATGCAACTTTTCGTACACCACGGCTAACTTATACAGTATAAGTGAAGATCTTCACAGAAAGCGGCGGCAAAATATTAGCTTTGTTCAGGTTGGTAAGTCAGCAACATGTCGTCAATCACGCGTCAAATCCGCCATCAGGGGCGTAGCCTCTCCAGAGAAGTTGGGGAAGGGGGGTTGATCTAGGAAAAATCGCACTTAGAGTACCATCATAATCCACAAAATACATATTTCTCCCGGATTTGACCCACTTTCTCGTCCAAGTGGGCGGGGGGGGGGGAGCTGAAGCCTCCAACTGCATAGGAACCTATACCCATGTCCGCCATTACATATCAGCTACGCAGACCACCATAAAACTTATCGCGCTCGAAGACAGACCAAGTATCTAGGATTATGGTGCGATGACATGACTATCGGAGATCAATATCGCCGATATAGCAACATGTTGGATACACCAGCCTACCAAAAAACGCCGCCGGCCGGTAATGTAACCCGCACCTGTTATCATGCGAGCTACGATAAGAAGCTCACACATCCCAGTTAGTGAACTCGTGCATCCATACCGTCTATAAATAACAAAACTTATGGACAAGAGCTACAAAAGTCCAGAACTTATGGATCCGTGAGTTGAATACCACCCGGCTTTGTAGCTCAGTCGTGGGACCGCTGTGCTACGGTTCGAATGGCAAAGAACAGCACAAACGTCGAACAATGGGCTTGTAGATGCATTGACATTATTACCAGTAAGAAGCGCCTTAAACGGGTTCATCCGTGCGAAGGACGAGCGGGTCCGAATAAATCTGCGTCAATTTATCACCCGTCCAAGCGAGGTTCGTCTTGGTGACAAAGCATGCATTTGAATTATTTTCGCTTGTGTTGTTGCCGTCGCAAATAGATCCGAACTAAATCGATACTTTAAACTAAATCGGTTTGAAGCGTTATTTTAATTTGCATTATAAGCTTCATGTTTGTAGTCAAAAATTCATTTTAGGTGGTTTATTGAATGATTTTTGATTGCGCTTTACAGCGAGTCATTTTTATCGTCTAGCCCCATTTTGGTTTGAAGCTACGGCGGTGTAAATTAAGGAAATATCAAATCGTTAATACAAATATTACAGACAGATTTTAACAAGTGAAATACTGTATGCAACCCTAATTTTTTTGAATGCATTTTAGAGACGGTACATTGGTCTACAGGATATGGTTTGTTATACGCTTCACGTCCCATAGGTGCTGAGCACATGATTTAAATTGTGAAGAACGTCATCAAACTATGAATTTTGCGCTTGTATAGCCAGTAACTTTTGCCACGAACCACGATGACGCTGATCGACCATAGTGCATACGCCGGGCGGATCGTTTTCCTCTACCCATCTGTGTTTGACCGCGTGTCTTTGCGACTTTTGGTTGCCGAATAATAGGGTCCGGTATTGCAACGATGTTTTTGTAGGTAATTTGTGTGGACGCGAAAACAGGGGTGGCACGTGCGCACGTGCAGTGTGACCCAGAGGTTTTACCTGTGGGGCAACATTCCCAGTGGTGTGGTCTCCAGCCTCAACAACCAAAATTTTAGCTTTATAGGTCCAGCCGTTTCTCAGCTACAGCAAGGATAATACTTTTCTGACAACCTGACCGCGGCACGTGTGCACACGCCGTGCTGACTCCATCACATGAAGAAAAAACATGTCAATAATCATAATGTCATGCATGGGGCTTCATATGGCGAAACCCGCTTGTCAATCGGATGCGGGGTTAAAGATATAAGCTTCTGACCAGACGTCCCGCGGTCTGGCCCGCCGGGCCCGGCCGGGTCGGCCGCTATATATGAGAAAATATCCGGTATTCAAAAATGAGGACTCGCTCCGCGCTTCGCCATTCGCCTCGTAACGAGCGAGCACGAAGCGCTTTCGCTAAGTCCTTTCGTGGTTAGGAAACCCTCAGCCGCCATTTTCTCACAACTCAGGGGTGGTGTGACTGCACGTGCACAGTGCACACCCCTATCTTAGATCTTAGGAACGGCTGAGCCGATTGTGTTCAAATTTGGTGTGTGATTAGGGACCTCTCAGCTACCTGTTTCTCACAAGTCAGGAGTGGTTGCCACAAGCCTCTGAAAGTGCGCACGTGCCCCTACCCCTATTCTATATCTCCGAAATTGCTGAACCGATTGGTTTATAATTTGGTAAGTGGTTATAGACCTCTCGGCCGCCGCTTTTCCACAAATCAGGGATAGGGTGTCTCTGCACGTGCGCACGTGCACACCCCTATTATATATCTCAGGAACGGCTGAGTCGATTGTGTTCAAATTTGGTGTATAGTTAGAGACTTCTCAGCCACCACTTTCCTAAAAGTCAGGGGTGGGTGCCTCTGCACGTGCGTACGTGCACACCCTTTTTGTATCTCAGAAACTACTTGCCTGATTGTAAGTATCTGGTGCAAATTGCCTGCTTCTACTTTTCCGATTACCATTTAACTTACTTTACAATTGGGAAAATAACTTATAATTACAATAAAATCGAAGAGAATCCTGGAAAGGCACACAAAGTGAATGTTATTGGGTAACCGATCGACAACCCACTGAAAGCTACGACTTGCGGTTGTGGGGTGCATTGCATAGCAAAGTGGAGTAGGATGAAAATTAACGCTTTCATCTATTCATTTAACTACGAGTACATTATGCTAATGCTCGGACGGATCACATTTCGGGGCAGAAAGCACTGCGGTGGCCTGCTGGCTCTAAACTGACGCATGTTTAGCTACACCTGACACCGTAGGATCATTACTGACGTATATTCAGCTACACGAGGCACAGGAACCTCATTACTGGTGCTCATTTCGATACACCAGACACCGGAGGATCATTATGTGCTAAGACGCTCGGCTGCCGGTGGAATTCTGGCCGGCTAAAAACTCTTCCAGTGTCTGTGCGCGTCATTTGTCAGCGGGCAGTCTGGCGGCGGACGGTCGCGGGCGGCCCATCACGACCTGTTCATCTGTTATCGGTCCACTCAGCAGACAGACCGATCCAGGGCCACGTCAAAGAGCGGCCGACAGCCGCCGCTGCCGAGCGGCTCCAGCCGAGCGCCGCGCTCTCAGCTAGGACGGCTACAGACGCCGAGCTGACTAAAAACCCGGCCGACAGCTGCCGCTGCTGAGCGACTCCAGCCGAGCGCCGCGCTCTCAGCTAGGACGGCTACAGACGCCGAGCTGACTAAAAACCCGGCCGACAGCCACCGCTGCCGAGCGGCTCCAGCCGAGCGCCGCGCTCTCAGCTAGGACGCCTACAGACGCCGAGCTGACTAAAAACCCGGCCGACAGCCACCGCTGCCGAGCGCCGCGCTCTCAGCTAGGACGGCTACAGACGCCGAGCTGACTAAAAACCCGGCCGACAGCTGCCCATCAGTAGATCACGATTAACTCTATAATGCTGCCAGATTGGCGCCGAATGAATAGCCCTGGGAGATCAGTTACGTCATCAACGGATAAATGATTGTTTGCACAGGGAATCTGCCAGCAAATATATATCGCGTGCCTCAGTATTATAGTGTATTTGAAAGCAGCATACATCAAGTGCATGAAATCATGCCAAAACGTGGACAATATTTATCGGAGGATTTGATGTCAAAACGATGATTTATTAAATTACCTGTCCATGGGATATATGCCAACCGATTTATCCATTGCAACGTTATAGGCTTGTCATTGGGGTAGTGGTGGTGAATTGCGTTTTAGGGCGCCGAAACTACTCGGGTTATTTGGTGTGCATCATGGCAGTAGTGATAATAGTCATGGGGTCGTTGGTAACTATTTACCCATGGCGATATATACCAACCAATTTATCCATTGCAACGTTATAGGCTTCGCATAGGGGTAGTTTTTTAGCACCCACTTCTACAAGCATCGCAACTACATTATTGCAAGCATAAAATATATATAAATATCATGACATATGCCTCGTCCAGATACCAAAAACCACGCAAAACATAGAGCAGATAGAATTGCTCCAGACGTAGCCCACCAGACCAGCCGCTACACCACCAGCCGGCGGCTCACCTTGATCTCCTTGTTGATGCAGTCGAAGGCGGTCAGCTTGGGCGCGTCTCGCAGCTGCTTCAGCGTGAAGAAAAACTCGCCGATGAGGTCGGCCGTGCCGTTGGAGTTCCAGTCCCAGCAGACGGCGCGCATGTTGAGCTGGTAGTCACCGTTACAGAGGGACGCGACCGGCACGGTAATCGGCCGCCAGTCGGGGTTCAGGGTCCGCTTCAGCACTTCCGTCCCTAACTGACCGCACCCACTTGCCCTCTTTCGGTCGACTGGTGAACAGCTCCAGGTAAGGGTCAGACTTGCCCACAGCCAGTCCTTCTGTCAGCTTCCTGCCGAGAAACTGTAGGGCTGGCCTCCTCTTGAGCCGAGAAGCTCCTCGGCGTAGATGACGAGGGTGGCCGAGGAGCGGCCGCCGTTGGCAGGACCACCCTGCAGGGGGAGCTCCGACACCCGCGCCGACACCAGCTCACCGAGCGTGCAGTCACGCCCACCCAGGAAGTCGTGCTCCTCCAGACGTGCGGAGTCCGAGTCCACATCATACACGTCAAACCTGCCGTCACAAACACAAACAGGGGGTGGTACGGGTCGGAACTCAGTGAGCCAGCCGTACTCAGGGCCAGACGAGGCTGAAGGCAAACAGATGCCAACTATGCCACTTCACCCGTATGATGCTATGATGCTCTAAAGTGAATCACTCAAAACTGATTGGTCGAGCATGATATGGGTGATATGAGTATGATTTTAATAATCCTATATGTGGTGTCACGAGACCAGCCGAGAGCAAATATGTCAACAGTTTATGAGTAGGTCGCGGAAAGAAACCAGATTTGCAACAATTTTCCTTCGACAATGTAACTAAAAAAAGAGTTGATTTGCTTTGTGAATTGTGTATGATTGCCAATTTCGGAATCAGAGAAAAGAATGCATCAAATAAAAGGAACACTTTTTTGCGAAATGCGATCTAGCAAAGTTAATAATAGGTATGGCTCCACTGACAATATGCAAGACCGATTGCGTTAAGAAACAAATATCCCGCTACCGGTCCGGTTCAATAATGTCACCGAATACAAAGCAGAACTAACAATTACTCCTCGCAGCTATAGCCATGCGTTCACCAGGATTCACCATCGGCCGTGTTCTGACAGCTGCTCATCTCTCAGAAAGGCTCTCTTGACTCCCTACAGGCGCCGCCGTGACTATTCTGAAGCTAATCATATGGTCAGTGCACGCTCAAGCCAGTCCCGGCAGTTGAGCTTATTTTTGCCGCCCGTCCCGTGGGATCGGGACGGGCGCCTCGCATCCGTCACCCGAACCGTCGCGTGTCCAGCTGTCCAGCTGGTGACAGCTGTGACAGTGTCGTGTGACAGTGTCGGTGACAGTGTCCAGCTGGTGACAGGGC
>VOPJ01009542.1:0-24957 GCA_014673585.1 Semibalanus balanoides
TTTGACCTGCTTGGTCTGGGTTGGTGCATATTTTTGTCATGGGCTGGTGCACCTCATCAACTCCTGTGCCACAGTGCTGTCTGGTCCACTGGGACTTCATTGTATTTGCTCAATTTACAATGTCCACTCAAATTGCTAAAACCCCAATCTTTTGATTTAATCCTCCTTGATTCCATGCAGGTTTTGATTCAATCAGTTTGAAATCTGCGTGGTATTTCTTCCTGCCTGTAAAATTATGTTTCTTGTGTTGATTTTTCATTTTTATTGGAGGGTACAGGGGTAGCTGCCCATTGTTGCCCAGTTGATAGCTTCTGATTTGGGTGATGACAGATGCAGCTGCACTGGACGCACCACTACCAGCCTAGAGTCAGTCAATGGATGGGTTGGTGAACAAAGCGGCGTCTGACCAGCGCCGGCACACTTCGTTGGTGAGAGAGGTTGGTGTCTACCTGCCAGCACTGGACGAGCTTGGTGGACATCTGCAACAGCTTGAGCCCACTCTGAACAGGTGAGTATTGGAAGCTCAAACCCACTCTAAACAAGTGAGAAATAAGAAAAACCTTAACCTATGTTAAACTCACAGTCAGACCATGATCCAGCCATTTGGCTTGGAGTCTGGATAGCTCAGTGCTGCCAAAGTCAAAGTCTTGGTAGTACAAAATAGCAGCATTGTATCCTTAAACTTGAAAGTCTCAGTATATTGTTTAGTTTGATGTGCCAACAAGCATCAAAGTATGAATTGATTGTTTTAGTTCAGAATCAGGTGCTTTAGTTCAGTATCATTCAAAAACTGACACCAGTTTATTCAAAAACTCGTGAGTATGCAATATCGGAACTGGTTTCCATGGCAGGTTCTGGTTATTTGATGATGTGCCTTCATTGTAATTTGTCTGGAATGTTTTCCAGCTATGTTTCACGGGAGTTTCCACTGCTGCACAGCCAGGAATCGGTCGTCTACAGTCTTCCCAATGTCTACATACCATCTGAGAAGCACCAGGTGAGTTGTAACTGCCACTAATAGCAACATCTGGTTTTTAATTAAACATACTCTCACCTGGTTCTCTCACCTGGTAGGGTTCCACCGAGTCTGACAACCTTAAGGATGAGACATCAGGCACGAGGGGAACCCAGGATCTTAGGACATGCCAGTTGAACAGTTGCATTGCAGAATGTTTGCTGATTTGATAAGACAACTGAATTTAGAGTGTCCTCATATAACAACACTTATTAGTATTACTTAGTGTCTAGAGAAAAGTTCCTAATAATAACAGTAAATTCTAGTGCAGTGAACAAACACATCGATACAGATCCTTCTAAAAGGAAATAGTTCACATTGGATTTTTTTCAAACACAATTTGATTATATTTTCAAATGCAACTTCTTTTAATAATGTCAAAAATAACCATGCATCGCGCCGATTCAGGACAGAAGGACGTAAATTATTAATTTCATCAAAACTATATGCGTTACTTTTCCGCCAACGTCAAACGTGGCTCAGCCAATCAGGATTCGAATTGTATAGGTCGCGTAAGATTACTGTATAGCCCTAATGCCCAGGCGTGGGGAGGCCACAATCCTTCGACAAAAGTCAAATATATTTCGGCTGGAGATCCCTTTCAGCCAGAAACTTTGCATGTAGGGGGTTTTTCAACACGGGCTACAAAACTGCTATCTCAGTTCAAAACCCATGTTGAAGGTGAACTATTTCCTTTAATCTCATTTGCTAAGGCCTTTTTGAAGTTGTGTAAGCTGGTTGCAGTTACAACACACTCAGGGAGATTGTTCCAAATATGTATACATCGGTTCGAGAACGATCGCTTGCGCACATCCAGAGCAACGTGTGGCACATGTGAATTTTGTGTGGATTTTGAAGGCAACGTGTGACAACGTGTGGATTTTGATGCGGTGTCTCCAGGTGCCCCCACGGCGAGTCTGAGTGAAGAAGCTGGCTCAGTGCATTCTTTCTTTCTTTTTATGTCATTTTTTTCTTCCAATATTGAATAAGATCTGCTGGAAGGAGCCAACTCTGCACTGAATATAGCTATAATTCCGTCAGCCTCTCCGCATACGACAAGTGGCATTCACTCGACTGGTGAAGTTTTGCGATTCCATTTTGCGACTCTTGCAAACTATTGCAAACTGATTCCCCCCCCCCATTTGTTACATGTCTTCCCTTTCGTTACCCAGCAGCACGTGCCTCAGGTACCCTATGCACGTGCAGGTCTTCACAGTGTCCTAGGATTGGAAATTTTGAGTGTAAAGCGATACCCTACAAGTTATAACATTCCACTCCTTTTGCCCAATTTAAAGGGCTATTTTCCACTCTTTTTCATTTTTGATATTCTTTTTTCACTCATTTATTTTGATAAGTAAAAAGCCAGACAATTGATGTTTTGTTTAATAGCAAAATGGCAAATTTTTGAAAAGAGCTCTTTTTGAGGCATAATTTTCCACTCTTTTCCTGATTTTCAGTCTGAATTTTCCACTCTGCACCCTGGCTTTAAAATCAATCCTAGGACATTGCGGTTCTTCACCTATACACAACCAAAACAGCCTTAAACGTTATGGTGCGCTGCCCATGTACAGATCACTGTTGTGGTGTTAAAGTGCACCACCTTGAGTGCACTGCCTGGTGCACTGCCTGGCGCGCCGCCTGGCACGCCTCTTGCAGGACCGAGCTACTCGCCGGCGCGCCTCGTCCGCGCGGCCGGCGGACGCTCAGGAGCGCCAGTCTAGTGATTAAGGTGAGCCGAGCGTCGACAATCACACTGGTGGCAGCGGTCGGGGCGTACCGATGCCGAGTGTAAGGACAATTCTCGTGGGTGACGGCGAGGAGCTGGAAGATTTTGCTGCGGTCGCGTTTGGAGGCCCTGTTCGGCTCGCCGGTGGGCGGAGGAGAAGAAGGCGTTGGAAGCCCTGATGGTCTTTCGTTCGCGGCATCGCGGTGATGGACCCCGCTATCGGAGGGAGGACACGCGGCATGGTGTGGAGTTCTGGAAGGCCGCCTGCGTCGGAGTTCGCGTCCGTCACAAGCATTGCGTACCAGCGAACGGTTCAACCGTTCGACGCTAAGCAGCCTCCGAGACATACGGGGTTATGTTCCTTTCCGATGCTTATCTCTCTGTTTCGTGGGGCATTTCCGTTTTGGGCTTAAGACCGTCGGAGTCCGAAACACCTTCTGTGGGAGCTTGCCTCTCCTAAGGAGTCGGTTTCTTGGATTGGTATACCCTCGACGTTGTCAGCACAGTTGAAACTGTTGCATCCGAATGTCGACGTGGATAAAATGCCGATACTTGCCAAACAAATTGAAGAGGCCATTCACCCGTCCCCTTCTACGGCTCCCGTTCACCAGATCGTGGACGGACCCGCGGTGGAAAAGGGTGGAATTGACCAGCTCCGTGACGAAGTTGCGGAGTTAGGGGGGGGACGGTCGGCATACACGGGCATGCGCTCGCACGGTCTGTGAGATCCGCACGCCGCTGGGCCTCCGGCGATGGTCTAGCCGAAGATCTCGCCGGTTTTTCGGAGCCCGACACCAAGGTGTCGCCAGGTGCTTGGCGAGCGGGCCACGGCCTCCACTGCTCTAACCAGTTCAGCGGGACAGTTGGTTCGCCCAGCAGCGTGCCCAGGGGAGGACGCGGCGCGGTGGGGCCGGAGCACGCGGGTTCCAGTGACAGGCGGATGCGCTGCTGGACGTGTGGTGCCTTCGGCCACCGCCAGGTGGAGTGCTCGCGGGCTCCCGTGGGTCGTGGCCGGGGACGGCCGGCCTCGGTGGTCTGCTGGCGCTGTCAGGAGTTTGGCCACACACAATATGATTGTCATGAGGCTTTAAACTAAGGAGGGTTACCGCCACGGGCCTGCGGCCTAGCCCGGTCCAATGGGCAACAGGTCCCGTTAAGCCACTCACGCTGAGAGGCGGTCGGGTCACTCTTATGTACGCTGGCCGTATTAGCCAAGGTCGCACTGTACAGTGTCCACAAATAGCGACACAGATGGGAAACTCAGAGCTGGTTGATAGACGTTCGAGTATGGTGCTCAGTGAATCTCTCTCGCCTTTCACCCGCAGGGTAACCAACGTCAGTATTATCTCATCTCGCTCTTGCGCTACGCAGTCACAGCATGTCGTTACAGCCGGTTGCAGCCAACTCTGACGACACGTCTACGAGCGTAAAAATTAGATACTTCGCGATATACTATGGTGCTAACTCAGTGCACATAACATATTCTGCGAGTAACTCACGGCTCACAGCTGTGGATTGTGCTGGTTTATTGAACGTCAATAGGTTACTAGGTTAGAGCTACTGGCTCTGTATGGACCACACTGTGGTCCAGCGTGCTCGGCCAGGCATTACGCTTCCGCGAAGCGAGTGTGGATAATCGTGTTACTCTTAGAGCTCCTTCCACAGGGTGAGATCTGTCAATTTTGTTAGCGTTGTGAGTGGTGCATATACCTGGTGAATACTCAGCACACTAGCGTGGCTCACTCGTCGTGACGTATTACCGTTATAGAGATGTAAGCGACTCGCACGTACGGCATTCCTCTGCATTTCGGTTTCAGTGTGCGCTGGGGTGGGAGACGACCCTCGCACACGCGGCTCAAAACGCATTGTGTGGCGCACAGGCGGATGATTTCGGCTCAGTTTCCAGCAATGTGATGTTGATCCTCATCCTCAGCAGATGGAGCTGCGTATGGCGTTTTCCTTCACGTCCTTTGATGGCCGCTCCGAGTGTCAAAACAAATCCGCATCCTGGTGAGAATCAGCGCGATCTTGGACTGTGTCGAGTGTGTCTATACCCAATCCGTTTTGGGAAGATTGAAGACATGAAGCCCAGCGTCGATGAGGGTGGCAGAGCTGATCAATCTGAGCCGGCGCACATCGATCCACAGAGCGGAGTATCAGTATGCCGGCCGCCGCAAACTCAAGCAATATGCTGAACGAGTATCGCGGACGTATTCGCAAATCTGATTCGAGCTCGGCCGAACGATTCGTTCGTATCAGCATCAACCACGGGCGGCGTCACCTCCGCGTTGCAGTCAGACCGAGAAGGACTCCATACCATTGAGACCCAGCAGTGCGGAGGCAATCACTGATATGGAGGCCAGAGGGCTAATCCCAAACCCCCTCTTACACAACGATCTAACTCCCCATGCGTTCGCTCGCCCGGTCTTGATGGTGAAGAAGCAGACGCGCTCCATTCCGCGTTCGGCTCGTTGATCTCCGTGAACCAATAGTCGCGCATCACCCGTCCAGGAGTGTCTGGATAAGCTTTGGAGATATTCGACGCACTATTCTACGACACTTGACCTGAACATACTGCCTATTTTGGCACTAGACACCTCTTCCCCTCTCAGCGTGACGCTTCCAGTGCGGCACTAGTACTCTATTGTAAGCAAGATCTTTACAACAAGAGGATGGAAATGGGAGTTTCCCTCCCTCACTCTGTCTCCACACTCTCACTCTCGCTCGCACCTCTTTAAATCGAAAGCCTAACGACGCTTAACTCTCTCACTCTCTACATGCGTGCTGCTCTTTATCAGCGATCCAACGAAAGGGTGAGTTGCGCCGGCGAAGAATGCATTCAACGCTTTTACTGATTGACAGATCGTGTCTAGCAGGGTATTCAAATTAGGTATACTCGTGTAGTGACTGCGTGATCGTATAGTAGCTGCATTATTAGTCTACTCTCTCACTCGCTAGGAAAGTCGGAGAAGAAGAACTTTAATCTGCATCCAAACTCTCTAGATGTAGAACAGATTAAAGAAAATCACTCGGCGTACATGCACCTTATGGTACACGAGAAGCTCAATATATAAGGAGATATATGCCCCATGGCTCGATCGGACGTAGTTGACGGTTTCTTGTTGCGGACACATTTATAACACCAGCAATGAGAGCTCTGATGCACGCGATGCCTGAAAAATGTTGAAGTCATCCCAATATAATCTATGGCCTCGTGTCAGACGCGACTCATAGAGGTGATGCACTCTCTCGTGACCTATTGGTTATATTTGATTACATATTTCATTGTATGTTAACCCACTACCTCTACGCTAGCTGGTCACCGCCTTCGCGCAACCACGTGCTGATCTGCCTGGAAAGGCAAAATTCTCTCAGTGGGTGGCGATGAGATATAAATAGATGGAGCCTTTCAAGCCATTTGAAATCACGCGCCCTCAGTTTCGTTCACTCACGCTCCCTTTCTCACACTCTCCCTAAGAGCATGCTCAGGCGAAGAACTTCTCGCACGATACTTGTAGCGCTATCGTTTGGCATCTCAGATATTGTTGGTGATGATTCGGTCTCTCGTTTTGTCTCAAAGGTGAGACTCATTGACTCTCCACACATCTGGTTAGGGGTGGCTAGGGTTTCTCGGTAGAAGTACCTTCTTTCTGGCTCTCTATGAGGCGTCTCTGCTCAGATGAGTGTGAGTTAATAAGTTGTGGCACAGTCGAGAGCACTATAAGATTGAGTTATAATGAGAACCTTTCTCCGTTACTATGTCCTTGCTCTGAGGAGATTTCTCGGTCCGATGTTACCTTCTCCAGAGAGGCATTGTGCAGTGGGTTTATCTGATCTATTTGTGGCTCCAGTATGCTGAGAAACACGATAGACCCAATCGGACGATACGCCCGTGGGATAGTTTTTTTTCTTTGTTTTTTTTATTTTTTTTTTTTTTTTTTTTTTTTTCTTTGAGGAGATAGAGGAGTTCAGCTTTTCCATACATTTTCGCAGGGCAGAGCAAAATCAGCACGCAGATGCCTTATCTCGTGTGATTATTTCGGCGACACAGACGGTACCGCAGGCACAGTCGCAGTCCCCAGGATCTGCCGTTACAGTTAAGCCGAAGGCGGAATGCAGGGTGGCCCAGAGGAGATAAAGGCTAGCCGCACTGCCTGGCGGAAGTTGCGCTTGGGTCGAGGCGCGGCGACCCACAGCGCGTGGCGACCAGCCTCGGTTTTAGCCGGTGCTTAGACCCGAGCAGTGGCTCTGCTGACTGTAAGCAGAGCGGGCGTGAGATGCGCGCTGGTTCCCGAAGCGACTCGATTCGCCCGTGTACTTGGCACCCTCAAACACGATCAGTTGTCCGACATTCTCGGGGCAGCAAGGAACATATCAGCATATCTGAAACAGGCCAGGCCTATATTTTGGTTTAGGAATGGAACAGAGTCAAGAATTATTGTAGTAGCCTGTATGTTTGTGCACGTTCGAATAGCGCTCAGCACCGTCGTGAGGCGCCGTTGGAGCTAACGACGCAGCCCACAGCTCCATGGCAGGACCTTGCAGTCGACCTGATGGGACCGTTCGGCCGGCGGCCCACAGAGCGGGGTAATCGTTATGTTCTGGTCGTATTGGATCTGCTGACAAAGGGCGTAGAAGTGGCTGCGATTTCAGACAAATCCGCAGAAACGGTTGCACGCACACTGGTTGACATTGTTGTCTATCGCCACGGTCTCCCTGAGTCGATACTGACGGATCGGGGTCTTGAATTCAATAACAATCATTTGGCGTTTTTGGCACAAAACTGCAAAAAGGAATGGTTAGGTACCTAGTAGCGAGTTGGTGTCCGAGGCTGTGGTTGGTCGGTATCGCCCCTCTGACTGTGTGGGGTACCTCCTGGCTGGCGTCTGAGGCTGTGGTGGTCGGTATCGCCCCTCTGACTGTGTGGGGTACCTCATGGCTGGCGTCTGAGGCTGTGTCGGTATCACCCCTCTGACTGTGTGGGGTACCTCCTGGCAGGCGTCGGAGGCAGAGCGGATCGTGTTCGAGTTGCTGCGCGGCGTCCAGGCGCCCGGGCTGGGCCTGCTCTTCTTCCACGGCCGTCACTACGCCGGCAGGACGGCCAAGCACACATCAGGCCGCAACCTCATCACACGGGAACACGACTACGTGGTGCTGGTCCGATACCACGGTGAGAGAGGGCGTCCGAGGTCACTCCCATCTCCTCCTCCCCGACCCCTCCCCTCCCCTCCCCTCCCATCGCTCCCGCCTCCCCCGGCTGACGGACTGCTGAGAGACGGCGGCCTTCCCCTCCTACCCTCCCCTCCCTTCCTCCCCGGCTATGATACCGCTGTTTCACAGCTAAAACATAGTACCGGCTGAAGACTTGCTATCAGAACGACACATATGATGTGATGATATGACATGACAATCGGTCATGATAGACAAGTGAAATCATTGTTACAGGAAATCAGCGAGCCGGATCACCTATAGTATATATAACAGTATGCACCATGGTGACAAAGTGAACATGGTTATGGGCGCCAGTCGCCAAGTGACCACCGCAGTCGGTGCGCCCCAGTATCTCAATCATCATCATTGTTCTAAAAAAACTTAAACTTGAATTTAATGGTGATCGGGAAAGAAATGGCCACTTGGTCTGGGAATCCCGTTCTCATCGAGCTTATTTTCAGGAAACAGGCACGGCTCTTATGAATATGGGGTGTCGAACAACTGTGTCATAGGACAACATTCCAGTTCAATCAACACAATATCTCCTCGATATGATATGTGATGTTAGATGTATGGATTGCATTTCCATTGCATTCATGTATTGCTGTACTAAAGACATTGTTGTTGCACGGTTAGTTGCATTTATGTATTGCTGTACTAAAATGCATTGTCTGGATGCCGTCTCAGACCTCAGTGGCTGGCGGTATGCCGGGTATTTCTGTTTATCCGCAAACAGACTGGCATGCCCGGCATGTCGCACCTCGACTATCTCTGTGTAGCCTCCTCAGCCCCGTGTAGCCTCCTCAGTCCCGTGTAGCCCTCTCAGCCCCGTGTAGCCTCCTCAGTCCCGTGTAGCCTCCTCAGCCCCGTGTAGCCTCCTCAGCCCATGTAAGCCTCCTCAGCCGTTGTACCTCCTTCAGCCCCGTGTAGCCCTCTTCAGCCCCGTGTACCCTCTCAGCCGTGTAGCCTTCCTTCAGCCCGATGTAGCCTCCTTCAGCCCCGTTGTAGTCTCCTCAGCCCCGTGTTAGCCTCCTCAGCCCCGTGTGCCTTCCTCAGCCCCGTGTTTAGCCTCCTCAGCCCCGTGTAGCCTCCTCAGCCCGTGTACCGCCTCAGCCCCGTTAGCCTCCTCAGCCCGTGTAGCTCCTCAGCCCCGTGTTAGGCCTCCTCAGCCCCGTGTAGCCCTCTCACCCCGTGTACCCTCTCAGCCCGTGTAGCCCTCTAAACAGCCCCGTGGAGGCCTCTCGCCCCGTGTAGCCCTCTCAAGCCCCGTGTAGCCCTTCAGCCCCATTAGCCTCCTCACGCCGTGTAGCCTCCTCAGCCCCCGTGTTAGCCTCCTCAGCCCCGTGTAGCCTCCTCAGCCCCGTGTAGCCTCCTCAGCCCCGTGAAGCCTCCTCAGCCCCGTGTAGCCTCCTCAGCCCCGTGTAGCCTCCTCAGCCCGGCGCGTTCCGTTGTGTTGGCAGAGCGGTACTACATTCTGCTGGCCGAGGTTAAGTCTACATCTGACAGCCAATCGGAGATGCTGAAGACGTCAAATGCACGCGAGGTCAAGGATCAGAAGCGGTCGGCGCTGAACCAGCTGCGTCGCCACCGCGAGGTGCTGCCCAGCCAGCTCGACACGGTGTGTTGTGTGTGGGGGGGGGGGGGAGCGGGATCCTGTTCACACGGGCAGTGGGATTTTTTTAAATTTAGTTCCGGAATGTTTTGTAAGGATGGCTTTCGAGGTCAGGACCGCCGCTAAGCAGAGCTTGTTGCGCAGGTCCTGACCTCACCACCCGATTCGCGCAATTTCCTGTTGGCCGGTAGAATTTAGAGATCAAGATGAGGATTATCCCGTAATGCATTCATGGCTATTTGTACGATAGTCTGCATGCCGTGAACCGATGGTTAACGTATTCCTGAAGATGGCAATATTACAGTGAACAAAACACACACTCTCACGCATTGAAACCCATTTATCCAGTGGCTTCTACAAATAGAAGCGTATTAAAGGGAGTGTTCCTACTCACATTGGTCATGTGGAGTTGTTGACACTAGTCTGTAGAACATATTTTTCTAATTAGCCATGTACTGTCATTTTCCCCAGAATCACTTTTAGTGCTGAGATATTCCAAGTTCGCCAATCAATACTTGGACATACTTAATTATCGATAGTCGCCCAAGAGAGCTTTCGCCTACTAGAAGCATTGCTCTTGAAATTACAACGCTAGCATCCATATTGTTAGCTCTGGCCAATAGAAAACAACTCGTGAGCACTGATAACAGCTGCCTAACAGATTCTCGATCACTGTAAACAAACCTATACATTGCTCATAAAGGTTTGTTTATCGTCTTTGTGCCGCCATTATAGGTAACATCTTCTACTCCTGTTTTATAGTGACGATCGTTTATGATTTCGAAACAAACAATGCAAAACAGAAATATAAGTAAAATTCAATTAAAGGGGCTCAGGCGTGAATTTTATTCGTAACCAATAATCAAAGCAAAGCTTCTTACCGTAATAAAATTATTTGACATTTCCAAAAGAGTAGGCACAATCCCCTTTAACGTGCCTGCGCCAGATGGGGACTGGGTATGAGCCGATGGAAACCTGGCTATGTTGTGTGGTGCGGTCGGTGGCCTAGGAGCTCACATGCTCCATAGGGGGGAACTGTGACGGTCATCTTAACTGGCGTGTTGGCAGGCGAGGAGTGTATCCCGGGAATCATCCTGTGGCCGTTCCTGTGCGGCCGCTCGGTGGATGTGCGGACCAACCAGACGAACGCCCGCTGGCAGGCCGAGGACTTCCACCTGTTCTGCGACACGCTGGCCTCGGGCGAGCTGTTCAACCGCTGGTTCGTCCAGAGGCTGGCCTGCACGCCGGACCTGCCGTCCGCCGACTGGAACAAACTGCTCCATCGGTGAGCACTGGCCAGGACTGTTCTGGTGAGCTGGGCAATGATGAAGTCGGCAGGGGAGGAGAATGATGGCCACGGGCTGCGATTTCCACACCAGACGCGTGTCCAACTCTGTGTGTGACCGTTGGTGCTGGGTTTCCGCTGTGGTCGGCTGATCAGTTGTTCACAAGCTACTGTCTGCTCTGTCACCAAGGTTGTTTGCTGCTGTCGTGCGGCGCTGCTGGACGTGTGACTGACTTATCAGTGTCCCCTGTTGTCGCCAGGTTTTTGCTGCTGTCGTGCGGTGCTGCTGGACGTGCGACTGACTGACCAGTGTCCCCTGTTGTCGCCAGGTTTTTGCTGCTGTCGTGCGGCGCGTCAGTGAGGGAACTCGGCGGGAGAGCTGGACGTGGCCATGAGTCGTGACATGGATCGCACGGTGGCGCTACTCTCCGTGGTAGGGAACTTGTCATACGCGTCTGCACGATGGTCGGCTGTGACCCACCACTGCCTGCTCCTGGTGTGACCTGTGTCCCACCGCTGACCCACCACTGCCTGGTGTGACCTGTGGCCCACCACTGCCTGGTGTGACCTGTGTCCACCACTGCCTCGTGTGGACCTGTGTCCACCCGCTGCCTGCTGGCTGACGACTGACGTGACCGTACCCTCTCTGACCGTCAGACTCAGCACGGGCTGCTCCCACTCGAGCGCAGCCGCTGGCAGCCCGCACCGGTCCACCCCACTGGTGATCCAGGGCGCCGCCGGCACCGGCAAGACGCTCATCATGCTGAAGAAGATCGAGATGCTCCACAACATGGTCAGTGGACGCTGCAGTGTGATGATCTGTACGGTGCTGACACTGGGAAGGGACGCTGTCTCGGGACGGGGTGATGGGTTGTAGTTGGCTGGGTTTTACGCTGAGGGAAAAACAACATTCGATCCGCGCGTTTCGAATGTATCCCTGACTTTACTTTGATGAGTGTTTATACGCCGCGGTGTCTGTCGGCTCCGGCGGCTGACTCCTTTCCCTGTGCCCCACCGCAGGGTCAGCTGGGGCCAGACAGCCAGGCGCTGTTCCTCTGCTACTGGCCCGGCATCCGTACGGAGGTGATCCAGCGGCTCCAGCGGCTCGGCGTCGAGCACGTGGTCACCCATCGGATCAGCATCAGCGATGACTGGTTCATCCGCTGGTGTCGCCAGCAGCGCGGCGGCTTCCGACACGTCTTCGTCGACGAGCTGGAGAGCGTGCTGATATCGCCGCTCTGCGCTCAGATCGTCGACGAGATCGCTGCGCTCTACATGCGAGGAAACGCGGTCGCGCGGCGCGGCAGTGCGAGCGGCGAGAGCGGTGGCGTTAGTGATGATGGCGGCGGCGGTGGCGCTGTGAGCGGTGGCGGCACTAGTGATGAAGGTGGGGGTGGTGGTGGCGTGAACGGTGGCGGCAGAGGTGATGAGGGGACACCCGGGGGTCCGGGGCCGGAGGAGACCCATCGGGACGCGTCGGAGCCGATGGAGGTGGACAGCGCGGGTGTGGGTGCGGGCGGGGACGCCGCCGGCGGGGCTGGAGCGGCTGCCGGCTGCTGCGACGCGTGCGACGCGATCCGGCGCCGGACGGACGCGGCGGCGGCGGCGGTGGCCGGCGGCCAGAGTGACGTGGACCACGCGCTCGGCCACTTCTGGGTGTCGGTGGACGAGAACCAGCGGACGGTGCCGGCCGTGTTCCGTTCGGTGTGCATCCCTCCCGAGCCGCACCTGCGCCTCACTAGCGTGTACCGCAGCACGCGCAACGTCTTCAACCTGTTCCGCCAGCTGTGCGACTGCGCCGCCGACCTGAGCGTGGCGCACGCGGTCGACGGTCCGCCCGTGTTCTGGGTGGACCTGACCGCCTTCCCCGACTGCACGGCTGCCGTCGCCGCGCTCGTGGTCGACCTGACCGGCGCCAAGGGTTTCCAGCCGTGCGACATCTGCGTGATGCCGTTCTTCGACGACAACAGCGTCGACGTGGAAGCGCTGAATGTGCGCCTGCAGGCCGGCTACCAGCCCGGCAGCCTGGTGCCGCAGGCGGTGCGCGGCGTCGAGGCACTGCTCGAGTCGCGCGACAGGTCCCTGTTCTGCATCACCTGGCTGCTGCGCATGAAGGGCCTCGAGTGTCCGGTGGTGGTGCTGGTGCTGCCCGCCGAGGACGTTGACGTGACGGACGTGCTGGACCAGCGGAAGCTGTACACGATGATGTCACGCTGCACGTGTCTGCTGCTGCTGCTGAGCCAGCACGAGGTGGTGATGCAGCTGGATCCCAGCGGCCACGTCAGACAGTACTGCTTCAGTGAGGTGACGCTAGGCGGCGGTAACAGCTGCGACGAGGCCAGCTGATCCGTGCCCCGTCCCTGAGCTGGGCAGCGGCCGGCTCGGGGAGGAGCTGGCTGTGGGGCTTGCCTTCTGACGGGCTGCTGCTGAGTGTTGTTAAAGTGGGCGCCTCGTTCTGTTCGGCCGACCGACGGCCTGTGGGACGGCTGCTTCTGCTGGTTTTATGCCTTGTACCTGTGACTAAAAAGGGACGAAGTCTTGCTTTTATGTTATTGACATGTTTCATCTCACGTTAGGAGTCACGTGGCACGTGCTGCGTCAGGAGCGTTGTATGACCCAGATCGCCTCCGCCTCATCCACGGAGAAGGGATATACAGGAGGTGCCACTCCGACCCTTTTGGCGACAGCAGCATAAAGGAGCCAGAAAGGAAAAGACGCGGCGATAAGCTAGAATATAGATGCTAGATGCTATTTGACCAGCTAGAAGCTATTTGAAATAGCACATATAGATATTTGAATCAACACAGAAGTGAGCCAACGTCACATTTTAACGTATGAATGGGTCTCATAGGGTTCCGGCCTGGAGCGGGCGGCCGAGCGGCTTTTCCTGTCTGAAAGAAATCGGCCGGGTGAATATGACAGCCCTGCGTTGTCGCCGACAGCAATGGGGAAACCCGGAGAGTGGCGCCTCCTGTGTATCCCTTCTTCGTGGTGACCCCACGGCCGCAGCGGCAGGTGGCGACTCGCGGTGGTTGCCATGGTAACAAAATCCTGCAGGGCATCTCCATTTCCCCGGGTGCCCTGACCGATTAAGCTTAAATTTGGTGTGTGATTTGAGACCTTAGTCTTACTGTTGGCAATGTGAAGTTTAATGGACAGCTGACTTGCTATCAGGTTTCTACGGGCTAGCTCGTCCTTCTCCGATTAAGCCGTCTTACTGATATTAGCGCTATTGTTTTTCCCGCTTATCCCATGTCACACGGCTTACGCCTGTGCTATGCGACAGTGCGTATGTCCTCTGTCTGATGTGTGTCGGTGTCCGGTTTTAGACGCCAGTACAGTGTGTTAACTACGGCTGGGATCGGGACGCGATTGAGGGTGCGGGTCAGGGAGCAAGTTCCTACGGTGTGTTACGGACGGCTTATTGTCCGCTGAAGAGTGAGTGGCTGGGGAGCGGTCCCCGTTTATACCGACACAGTGATGCTAGTAATATGTCCGCTGTGCCTCGCCGCGTGTGCGGCCTCAGACAGGCCTCAGGGCGCCGGCGATTCTTGCCTCGACTCTGTTCTGTTTTTTCTTGTTAGAGATGCATAACGCGGCCAAATCCGAGTGGTTGAAGTGTTCCCCCGCAGGGCTGACAGGCGTCCATCGTGGGCTTCTTACTCTGGCGTATCCGCTGCAATACAGGCTGTTAAGAAGGAACGGACGCTGTTGAGAAGGAACGGACGCCGTTAGAAGGAACGGACTCCGTTAGAAGGAACGGACGCTGTTGAGAAGGAACGGACGCCGCTGTGTGAGCCGCCACTGAATGGGCTGCGGGGGAAGGTAAGTACAGGTGTGGATGCCGCCATTCACCATCCAGGCCGTGATGAGCACCGGTGAGCATACGTTCGAATAACTGAGCGACTTTGAAGCTGGACTAGTCGCGATTTAAATCCCGACGTAAATGGGCGCAAAATAGCAGAGGGATTGTTGCGCCCTAAAACCCCAACCAACAAACAAATTCCGAAGTAACGTATGTTTGACGTCGAAAAAAGGCGCACGACTTGCGTGGAGTCGGTTGATTCAGGTGCTAGAGCGTTCTGCTGGGGATCGACGTGTCCCGGGTTCGGATCTGTTACAGTGGCGAGGTCATTTGACTTCCCCGCTTAGGTTCGCGTGAGGGACCCCCACTCAGCCCCGACGCGTCGTCGGAAAGCCCGATACCACAACCGCCGTGGCCACTCAGCTCGCGTTCTGTCTGATTCGTTATATCCACAGTTGTACAGTTCATTTTTTTGTATTCGGAGTTCGGACAGTCGAAACTCAAAAGAAGGATGGACTTCAGCGAGACCCTGAATTCAGCCTACAAACAATATGTTGAGCATTAGTG
This sequence comes from Semibalanus balanoides, assembly GCA_014673585.1. Classification (NCBI taxonomy): domain Eukaryota; kingdom Metazoa; phylum Arthropoda; class Thecostraca; order Balanomorpha; family Balanidae; genus Semibalanus; species Semibalanus balanoides. The sequence continues at coordinate 15,222 of VOPJ01009542.1, forward strand.
CCGTGCTTGACTGCGTCGGAGCAATAGCAGTAATAGGCAGCGTCCAGAAAACTCGGAACCGGCCGAGTTTCAGCGGTGCGTCGATCAGTCCAGTACAGGAGGCTCCTGTACAGGAGGTACAGGAGGCCGTGCAATCAGCCGAGTGACAAAGGAGTGTTTATATTGAACGTGACGCTGGGCTGCAATAGTCATGGTGGTGTCACATCGTACAACCGGAGTTGAAAGGACGCGGTAAAATGTCATCTGGTAACACAAACTACCTGAATAACGTGCATCCGACATTGCTGGGGAGAAGCAGCAGACCTGCATTACTGACCTCCGTCTGATTCTTGCCGCGTTGGCGCAGCGACAGAAGGCCAATCTCCACGTTGCAAGCCGGCTGCTGGTACCGACTGCGTCCTTTACCAGAAAACTACACATCAGAGAACCAATAGGGAAAATCAACCTTCTGAGCAGAGTCATTGTGTGCACGAAATTGAAATAAGTCTGAATGTGATTAACAAGTCATTACCTAAGCAAGCGACACATCTCTGGCCTATCCGTCAGCAGCGGAGGCTTCTACGTTCACTGCTAAGTACCCTCACACCGTGCGTTACATTCACACACTCTGTGCAAACACCACAAAACAACGCCGAGCGACCCTCCGACTGGGGCCGCCCGCGCACAGCTCACACTTGCAGCACCTGCAGCACCTGCAGCACTCGTAACAAGAAGAAAGCCCGGCCGCAACGTGGACACTGGGAGCCGACCTCCCAGACCCCCGGTGTTATGTGACACGTCCTGTCTGTACCTCACAAGCACACATACCCTGACACCAGGCACAAACTGACGACGGACACTCGCCCGGGAAACACTCAAATACTCAAATATAGATGCGTCTGAAAAGCTATGGACTATATCTTTCTATTTACAAAAAATAAGCATCACTGGTCCAACTGTTTTCAATCAAGTAGTTAAGAGTGATCTGTTCACCCTTAAAATTCAAACGCCACCGAATGTTCTGTCACCAGATGCTGTTAAGTCTGCCGTCTACGAAGCTACCACGCCGTCCTACTGGTCGTCTCCGAACTCGTCCTCTGGTCGTCTCCGAACTCGTCCTCTGGTCGTCTCCGAACTCGTCCTCGTCCTCTGGTCGGTCGTCTCCGAGCTCGTCCTCTGGTCGTCCTCCGAACTCGTCCTCTGTCGTCTCCGAGCTCGTCCTCATGTCGTCCTCCGAGCCTCGTCCTACGCCGTCTACTGTCGTCCTCGAACTCGTCCCTCTGGTCGTCTCCGAATCGTCTCTGGTGCGTCTCCGGAACTCGTCCTCTGGCCTCGTCTCGCGAACTTCGTCCTCTGGTCCGTCTCCGAGCTTCGTCTCTGGTCGTCTCCGAGCTCGTCCTCTGGTCGTCTCCGAGCTCGTCCTCTGGTCGTCTCCGAACTCGTCCTCCGTCGTCTACTGGTCGTCTCTGAGCGCGTCCTTCGCCGTCTACTGGTCGTCTCTGAGCGCGTCCTTCGCCGTCTACTGGTCGTCTCCGAGCTCGTCCTCCGTCGTCTACTGGTCGTCTCCGAGCTCGTCCCCCGCCGTCTACTGGTCTCCGAGCTCGTCGTTGACCTGAGCGGATACCGATGGCTCTGTGATGGAGAACCACAGGTCGTACTGCTGGTCCATGCCCAGGTAGCAGTCTGACAGCAGGTACAGGGTGTAGATGCGCCGGCCCGGCTTGGACGGCGTCCGGAACGCCAGCGGGGCGGCGCAGCGACCGCGGCCGGCGCCGGACCCCACCCGCTTCAGCGCCACCAGCTCACCAGAGTCCGGCTCGCCGAGCACCAGCACCCAGCCCTCGTCCTTCGGCTTCGGGAAGCGGGGTGTGTGTGCCACCGCCCGGCCGCCCTGCCAGGCATAAAGCAGGCGAGTGAACGTCGCGCCCTATAATCCCAATTAATCAACAAGACTAGTACAATCAGATAGGTTAGAGTACGAAAACTGACCGAGATGTACCAGTTATGAGCACAATCATGATTATCGTACGAATGAATTGGTAACCGTAAACCAGGCTGAAAAACATATCATGAAATGGTACAAAGCTGGTCAGACCACACGGCGGTGGACTCGGCTCTGCAGAGGCTCTGCGGAGCATACCAGTGCTGACTGTGGTGCCGGGCAGACAGACTAATTACTAACCTTGGTCGGAGTGTTGAGCCTGCGCAGCTCCACCTGCAGCGTGTAGTCCTGGTCGGCGTGCAGCTCGAGCCAGGTGGGCTGCGCCGGCTGCCTCTGACACCAGACCGGCCGACGCTCGGCCGACGATGACGCCTCCCACCAGCCCTCCACGGCGACCGTGAGCCGCACACGGGGCAGCTTGGCGAGCGCCTCGTTCAGCTGAACACACAGGCAGACACAGTCGACACGTCAGACCTGTCACCCTGCCGGACCCGTTCCAGATCGGACAGACCTCCTCCCACAAACGTCGAGCCGCCACCAGACCTGGTGGAGCTCTATCACCTCCCATCAGAACAGTCTGTACCAGAGTCCTAGGATTGCTTTGAAGCCAGGGTGCGGAGTGGAAAATGCAGGCTAATAATAACTAAAGAGAGTGGAAAATTAAGCCTAAAAATAATTATAGAGTGCAAAAAAAATATTCTAAAAAACAGCATGATGAACTAGGCTTTTTCAAAAACTCACCAATCAGAATCAGCTGTTACAAATAACAATACTTTCCTAACCTGTTTTTGCTTCATTCACAGGTTAATATTAACATTATTAATATCATTGCTAGGGATATAGTTATTCAATAAATATTGATTTAGGGAGTGGAAATTTCAAAGTAAAACTACTTGGGAAAAAGAGTATAAAATATTACGCAAAAGCCAAAAGATGCCGTTTTCCACCCAAATTTTACAATCCTAGGATGCTGGTCTGTCCTCACCTCCTGCAGCTGCCGGCCCTCCATGTTCTGGGCCAGCTTGTTCTGTACGACCTTGAAAGGCGGCCCTTCTGTCGCCTCGCGCCGCCGGCCGCCTCACCAGCCGGGCAAGACAGTCGAGCCGGCCGAAGAAAGGCGCACTGGCCGCTCTCCAGGTGCGTCAAGCGTCAGCAGCGCATTCCGGGTCAGCCAGCGGCCCTGCATGCAGCTGTTGACCAAAGGCACCGCGTGGGTCAGCACGTCAGCAGTCGGTAGAGGCCAGTGCAGGGGTACAGGCCCGCGTTAGCTGTACAACAGACTGGTGGCGGGGTCAGGACGTCAGCAGTCGGTAGAGGCCAGTGCAGGGGTACAGGCCCGCGTTAGCTGTACAACAGACTGGTGGTAAGGCAGCAGTACGTGACAGCGTACCAATAGGACATGCATTGAGGGTAAGCTTGTTGGAATTTGTGTCAGCCTGCTTGTATCTGTCTGTGTCAGCCGGGCTGTGATATCCTGCATGTGCGTGTGTGTGTGCACGCGTGTGTGTGCACGCGTGTGTGTGTATGTGTGTGCGTGTGTGTGTGTGCGTGTGTGTGTGCGTGCGTGCGTGTGTGTGTGCGTGTGTGCGCGCGTGCGTGGCGCGCGCCAGTCTATCTGTGTCCGCACCTGTTGCTGCAGACCGACAGCCCGGATCGTGGTCGCCAGCCAGCCGGACTCGGCCACCAGATCCAGCAGCGCCTGGCAGATCCGGATCGCCTGGTCCATCACCGACTTGGTGTCGGTCACGTAGTCGGCGATCGGCAGCGTCAGCCGCGAGAAGTGCGCCTGGAACAGCAGGTGCGTCTTGACGTGCGGCGAGTCGAGGCTGTACTTGTCCACCTGGACAGGACACTGGGCCGCCAGCTCACTGTGGGCACAGGCGGGCAGGCGGGGCACGAAGGTCAGCCAGGGTCCATCATAGACCGGTGGTCAGCGGGGTATAGAGGCACAGATTGGACACACAGCGGTTAGTCACTGACCAGCAGGAGACAGCCCGGTACACACGACGCCTTTGCTTCGACAGATCCGAAGTGTACCCACTTCGCTTATCAAATGCAGGTAGCACCCGTGCAATTCGGAAACATTGTTACATCACGCATACAGATTAGCTGAGATGGGAATACCTTCGGAAAACCGAGATGCTCAGCGCTGCATGGCGGATTATGTCTGACCTGTTTGTGTCGTCCTCGTGCCAAGCCTGACCTGTTTGTGTTGTCCTCGCTGTGCCATGGCTGAGCTGCTTGTGTTGTCCTCGATGTGCCACGTCTGACCTGTTTGTTGTCCTCGCTGTACCACGTCTGACCTGTTTGTGCTGTCCTCGCTGTGCCATGTCTGAGCTGTTTGTGTTGTCCTCGCTGTGCCACGTCTGACCTGTTTGTGTTGTCTTCGCTGCACCACATCTGACCTGTTTGTGTTGTCCTCGCTGTCCTAAGTCTGACCTGTTTGCTGTCCTCGTTGTGCCACGTCTGACCTGTTTGTGCTGTCCTCGCTGTGCCACGTCTGACCTGTTTGTGTTGCCCTCGCTGCACCACATCTGACCTGTTTGTGTTGTCCTCGCTGCACCACATCTGACCTGTTTGTGTTGTCCTCGCTGCACCACATCTGACCTGTTTGTGTTGTCCTCGTTGTGCCGCACGGGGATCTCGTCGTACTCGTGTGCGTCCGACACCAGCTTCAGCAGGTCCTCGTCGGTGGTGTCGGCAGACAGCCGCTGGCTGAACAGCTCCATCGTCTGGTGGGAGAGGTAGTAGAAGGAGCCGATCCGGCCCAGCACCGTGGCGTACAGCTGACGGTTGTCCTGAGGAGCGGCCACACACGATGGTGATTAGGGCTTACAGGCGCCGCATCCGGCCAGGTATGACACCCGGACATGCTAGACGTCAGTCAGCAGCGGAACGTGAAGGTGACGGGACACAGTACACAGCTGAATCAGTTCCTCACACGCCTGCAGCCATACAAGAGCGAGGAGGATGTTAAATACGCAGCAGAGTACGTCAGTCAGGAGCCTTGAAGAGCGACTGGTTCGCTGCGCCCCAACCACAAGTTAGCCCACTCTCCCAGGGCAGATAGATACCACAAGTAAGCCCACTCTCCCAGGGCAGATAGATACCACAAGTTAGCCCACTCCCCTGGGCAGATACCACAAGTAAGCCCACTCTCTCAGGGCAGATAGATACCACAAGTTAGCCCACTCCCCTGGGCAGATACCACAAGTAAGCCCACTCCCCTGGGCAGATACCACAAGTTAGCCCACTCCCCTGGGCAGATACCACAAGTTAGCCCACTCCCCTGGGCAGATACCACAAGTTAGCCCACTCCCCTGGGCAGCTGGTGTCCCAGCGGACGGGCCGTCAGACTCACCGCGTCCACCTCGACACAGCCACTCTGCTCCAGGGTACTGACAGAGCCGTCAATCACGTCCGACAGGTACCTGCCGATAAAGACGGAGGTCAGGGGTCAGGTCAGGGGTACGGTACTGACAGAGCCGTCAATCACGTCCGGAAGTACCTGCCAATAAGACGAGGTGAGGGTCAGGTCAAGGGGTACGTACTGACAGAGCCGGGCAATCACGTCCGACAGGTACCTGCCATAAAGACGGAGTTCGGGGTCAGGTCGGGGTACGGTTTCTGACAGAGCCGTTCAATCACGTTCCGACAGGTACCTGCCAATAAAGACGGAGGTCAGGGGTCAGTCAGGGGTACGGTACTGAGCAGAGCCGCAATCACGTCGGACAGGTACCTGCCAATATTAAACGGAGTCCAAGGTGTTCAGGTCAGGGTACGGTACTGACAGAGCCGTCAATCACGGTCCGACGGTACCTGCCATATAGGACGGTTCATGTCAGGTCAGGTTTGTCGTCCCCTGTAGCCAGTGGGAGAGCGCTGGTCTTCTGACCTATCTCAGTAGTGGCAGTCTGGTTCGAGTCGCTTCGGCGCTCGCTATTTGCTCCTGACTGGGATGGCCTGTGGCCGGTGGCGACGGCCGCACTCAAGGCCAGGTGACGTCAGCGAGCGGGGCGGACCGTGTCCGGATATGTCGGGCACGTACAACTTTCGTCTCTAAATTCTGCCGGCCAACAGGAATTGCGCGATCGGGTGGTGTGGTCAGGGCCTGCGCAACAGGCTCTGCTTAGCGCGGGTCCTGACCTCGGAAAGCCATCCATACAAAAACATTCGGACTAAATTTATTAAAAAAAGTTCAGGGGTCAGGTCAGGGGTACGGTACTGACAGAGCTGTCAATCACGTCCGACAGGTACCTGCCAATAAAGACGGAGACGAGGGGTCAGGTCAGGGGTACGGTACTGACAGCGCCGTCCACCATGTCCAACAGGTACATGACAACACAACGGTATCCGGGGGTCAGGGGGTCAGGATGTTGATGGTATCGTTTTGACCTGCGGTCACGTCAAGACCTCACAGAGAAATACCTCCAATCACAGACAAAGGTCAGGAAGGTCAGGAGTCACACGGTCAGGGATCAGAAATCAAAGGTCAGACCGAGTCACGAGGTAAGGAATCAGAGGTCAAGGTCAGGGGTCACGGGGTCATGGATCAGAGGTCAGAAGAGTAAATCATTTCGTTCGGTCACCGATCAACCAGTGCTGCAGTCTACAGCCGGCAAGCGCCCTGCTAGCCACTTATATTTCAGATGTATGTCATATGCCGAATATAGACAATGCCGCACAATGACATCTATGACAACGAAGACACAGACCTGTTGACGGCGTCGCCCTCTATGGACTCGAGGTCATAGTAGGTGGGGTTCTGCAGAACCCGCCGGAAGAAGAAGGTCCACGTGAGGTAGTCGATGGCGTCCTGCTTGCTCTGCAGCGTGCCGGCCACGATCTCGGCGTTCAGGTGGTCCGGGAGAACCTCCAGCAGGCTGTGGATAGCGGCAGAGACGTGCGGCGTCAGACGGTCACTGAGGAACTGCAGGAGATGCTGAGGGAATGACACCGCAGCTCCAGCTGATTAAGGATGGCATTGTTAACAGACACGCGCCGTGTACAGGGTCAAACGGGGACAGGGTAGCCGAGGACTTACTGAGAGAAGGGTATCTCCAGATGATAGAGAAACAGAGAGACGAGCGAACAGGGAGATCACACGCGGACAGAGGAACTGAGGACTACACTGAGGCATCGCTATTCGTGTAATCTTAAACAGCAGCCTACAGCAGACCAGCCAAGTAACAGCTTCATGACGCCACTATGTCCAGCTGCACTAAATGTCCGTATCCCTATCTCCGGAGCCTTGCTCTCTCCGTCGCTAACCTGCTCTCGACGGGGAACGGCTCGTAGAGGAAGCTCTTGTAGAAGTGTTTCTTCTGGTCATGGACGAGCACGACGGCGACGCCGTGGTCGTCGTACTGCGGCCGGCCGGCACGACCCATCATCTGTAGCACGTCTGTCGGTCGGAACACGCCGCATCAGTACACGCTCATTGGAATAAAGGACAACCCGGAGCAACTGTGCCATGACAATTACGGGATAATGACACGTAAAGGAACAATACCGGCCATCACATGTCTATTGAGGAGTTGGCACTGGCTGAGTGGGCACACATTGGCAGTGTTTATATGTGCAAACAAGAACAATGCTTACTCTAATCAACAAAGGATGAGGAAACAATCTGCGAAAAGCCGAGAAACAATCAACAAAAAGACGAGAAAAACATCAAACAAAACACAGGTCAATAATTGTGTACGCTGTATCCCCTACTGCATTGAACGCACAATGCACAGTCACATTCACACCGTGCGAGTCCCGTCAGTGCGCGGCTCTGACCTGTGATGGGGAAGTCGACGTAGCGTTTCTGTTTGCCATCGAAGTACTCGGTACCCTTCACCACCACCAGGTGGGCCGGGAAGTTGACACCCCAGGCCAGCGTGGCCGTGGCGATCAGTACCTGGCGACAGACAGACAAGCACAACGGTGAAAACGTGACCCATCAGATGACAGCGCGACGGGCCGCTCTTCTCCTGTGGAAACCTCTCACAGACAGAAGCACAACAGTGAAAACGTGTGACCCATCAGATGACAGCGCGACGGGCTCTTCTCCCGTGGAAACCTCTCACAGACAGAAGCACAACAGTGCAAAACGTGACCCATCAGATGACAGCGCGACGGGCTCCTCCTACCCGTGGAAACCTCTCAAAGACAGAAGCACAACAGTCAAAACGTGACCCATCAGATGACAGCGAAGCGCTCCCCTTTCTTTTCCTTTTTTCTTCCTTCCCTTCATCACTTTGTCTTTTTCTTTCGCCTCCTTTCCCTTTCCTCACTCTCCTCCCATTTTTTTCCTGCGCAAACTCCCCTCCACTGCCTAACACGATATTTCTATATTCCAGGGTGTTTCTGCTTCTTCTCGGAACCGCTCCTGTTTGACTATCGTGTGGAAACCTCTCACAGACGGATACTACACACAGTGAAAACGTGACCGCATCATATGCCAGCGCGACGGCCGCTCTTCTCCTGTCGGAAACACCTCTTCACAGAAGAAGCACAAACAGTGCGAAAAGCGTGACCCATTCAAGATGACAGGCGACCGGGCTCTTCCCCGTGAACCTCCTCATCAGAAGAAGCACAACGTGAAAAACCGTTGACTCCATCAGATGCAGCGCGACGGGCTCCTCTTCCCTAGGAAACCCTCGAACACAGCAGTGTTCACTACAGCGGTCTCAGCTGTCGTCGTGCCTGCTGCTGGGGTCGGGCCGCCGTCCAGGGGCCTCATACCTGAATCTTCTGGTTGAGCGAACACTCTCCACGAGTTTCCGGTCGTCTTCGGCAGAGTCCGCGCGTGCGTGAATGCCGATAACCGAACGCCAGCGTCAGGCGCAGGTTCGGGTCACGCACCGCTGTAACCACCGGGCAGCCAGGTCACAGGTCAGTCAGGTCACAGGTCAGCCAGGTCACAGGTCAGCCAGGTCACAGGTCAGCCGGGTCACAGGTCAGCCGGGTCACAGGTCAGCCAGGCAGGGCCAGACATTACACAGTCACACGAATCATAATCGCAGTGCTACGCTGCCCTCTGTATCACCCTGAGATGTATAGCACACACGCCTTCCCACCATCAACGCCACGTCTCTCCTAGGACAGTACTGCTCTTACATATCGTATGTTCCACAATCGTGGAGCAGCATAAGAGACGCCATGCGCACATTGTTCTCCCCCCCCTGCGCTAGTGTCGGTGTGTGCCGCAGCTCCGCAGCCGATCGTTACCGCCCCCCCCCCCCAGTTCGTGGTGTGCCGCTGCTTTCCCGACTGCAGCTCGCCGCAGCCGATCCATACGCCCCCCCCCTAGTGTCGGTGGTGTGCGCATGCTCCCGCTGCAGCTCCCGCACCGTCCGTACCGCCCCCCCCCTAGTTCGTGGTGTGCGCTGCTCCCTGCAGTCCCGCAGCCGATCCGTACCGCCCCCCCCCTGTGTCGGTGGTGGCCGCTGCTCCCGCAAGCGATCCGTTACCGCCCCCCCTTAGTCGTCGGTGGTGTGCCGATCGCTGCCTCCGCTGCAGCTCCCCCGGACCCGTACCGCCCCCCCCCCCAGTGTCAGTGTGTGACCGCTGCTCCCGCAGCTGACCCGAGCCGTACCGGTCAGCAGTTGCTGCATCTCCTCCTCCTCCATGTGCAGCCACTGTTTGTGGCTGTCCTCGGCCGTCAGGTAGGCCATCAGGTCGAGCGCCGTCAGCCGCGTCTGTCGCCGCGACGAGACGAACACCAGGGTCGGCTTCTCAGGCGAGTGGGTCTGGATCGCTGCCGGGCCACGGGGCAGAGAGGAAACGGTCAGCTCACAGCGAGACGGCGCAGGGCGGAACCAGACA
>VOPJ01009543.1:0-24958 GCA_014673585.1 Semibalanus balanoides
ACGCCGTCTGCAACGATTGTTGTCGTTTTGGTCTAATTTGGTCCACTAAGAATGAACAAAGGTAGATAAAACTCTTATCCACTACGTTTTGAACCACGCTGGATCGAATGGTTAAGATACTGTCCAAATAGGTCCCATAGGTTTGGAGCCATTGATGTCGTCTGCAAACGATTTTTTGGTGGTTTTTGAGTGGTTTTGGTCCAATTTGGTTCCACTCTATTAGACCAAAAGCGTATACAATTATATACGGCACCGTCTAGACCACGCCAGATCAAATGGTGAAGACCCCGTCCAAATCGGTCTCATAGGATAGGCAGATTATTTTCCGTTACCCCTCCTCCTTGGGGGTAATTCGAAAACACGCACGTATATAGATGGAAAATATGGAAATTAGAGGCAGAACGCACCTTTTTTTTTATTTGTTGCATTGTTAGACAAGATATTGACAAGTATTTTGAGAAGTGAAAAATTGAAATCAGAGATGTACCCGAGGTCACACGAGGTCACCGAAAAAAAGGTCACGTGGTCAGGTCATGTCAGGTCACGCAAAACAAAATTCAGAAAAAAAAAACTTTTCCGTTTCATTAGTGAACTCAAGCATACAAAGTATTTTTTAGCATTTTGGTTAAGTCAATGCCAGTTCTTTCGCCCTCGAATAACACTCTGCAGTGACGCTGCAAATGCCCGAGGCTATAATCAATAACCTAGGTCAGATCGCAGCTGAATATTTCCACAGCTGAATTTCGGACCCCAAGATAACCTATACACCAATTTTGAACAAGTGAGAGATGAGGGTGTTTTCGACTGGTCGAAATGTCGTGGAATGCCCCAGTTGTTATGAAGGGCGCCGGCAGACCTTCGGCCAGGGGTTGGAGCTCAGCATGCCCAGAGCCCCTTCGGTAAAACCCCTGAAAAAAAGAAAAAAATACCAAGGACTCATTTAGACTTTTTCACATGTCATAAACCCATTTCTGCAAAACATTTCGACTTTTTCGTATGTCGTCAAAAGAACATTTCGTCAAAATGACATTTCGATCTTTTTACATGTCGGCAAAATGACATTTGTAAAAAAATAGACTTCTTCACATGTCGACAAAACAACATTTCGGCAAAAACATATTTCGATTTTCTCATATTTCGTCAAAATCACATTTCGGCAAAAAGGCATTTCGACTTTTTCACATGTCGTCAAAATTACATTTCGTCAAAATGGCATTTCGACCTTTTCACATGTCAAAATGACATTCGTCAAAAAACATTTATACTTTTTTTGCATGTCGACAAAATGACATTTCGACCTTTTCATGTGTCAGCAAAAGGACATTTCGACATTTTTACATTCGGCAAAAAAAAAAACAGTTCGACAAAAGACAAAAGTACATTCGCCATTTAGCATTCGGCATATTAACATGTCGTCAAAAAGACATGTCGTCAAAGTGTCCTTCGACAATATGCATTTGCCAAAATGACATTCGTCAAAATGACATTCGCCGAAGTGTCCAGCCACCTTGCGATTACCTAAGCGGAGCGAAATTTTTGCCTACAAAACTCGAAACCTATATCCGCCACTGGCTGCGGAACATACGGCGGCTTTTAACACTCCTGACAAAAATACGTGGCGCTACCGCTGCCAACATTGGATATTGGATGATATACATCGGATATCAGATATCGAGTATCAGATATCGCGCCTCGGTCAGCCGAGCCTGAAGCCAGCCCTGGCATCGGCAGACCGACCATGACAAATCCGATAACAATCCGTCAATCGACAACGAACTGGACTGAAAACCGCAGACGGCTGACTGCTGACTGCTGACTGCTGACTGCTGACTGCTGACTGCTGACTGCTGACTGCTGACTGTTGGCTGCTGGCTGCTGACTGCTGACTGCTGACTGCTGACTGCTGACTGCTGACCGCACATCATTTTTGCTCGCCCGGCGGCATCTTATCTCCCCTCGCCTCCCTGATCCGTGACGTCACGTGTGGGCGTCAGTGCCTTGATTTAGAGCCGTCACTTTGAGGTTAGCTCGCGGACATCCGACGCGTCGATCCCCGAGTGCTATGACGTCGTCTGACTGATGTGACGAATGTGACGTCAGCTGACTGATGTATCGGCCGTCACATCATACGCGAGGGTCTAAATCGATCGATGGTTCTTCAGATGAGCGCGTGGAGGGTGTGCTGGTGCAGGGGGAGGGAGTGGCGCCATGCTAGGAGGAGAAGAGCGCTGAAGGTCGACATGCTGGCCTTCGACATGTTGACATGTGCTAGGAAGGCGAGCAGCGAAGGGGGAGATGTTGAGGGTGTGCTGGGTAGAAGGGCGATAGGGGGAGATGTGGAGGGCGTGCTGAGTAGAAGGGCGATAGGGTGAGGTGTTGGAGGGCGTGCTGAGTAGAAGGGCGATAGGGTGAGGTGTTGAGGGCGTGCTCTGGGCGTGCCGTCTCCGGGGCGTGAGGCACGGTCTCACCGGCGTCCACTCCCAGTCACGCCCGTTGTTCGTGCTGGAAGGAACCGCTCTGGCGGGTGATAAAGTCGGGATCGTGATCGGACGGCGTGTGCGAGGCCTAGACCGGCGACACCCGCTGCGATGGAATCGTGAAGCCTCGGCCCGCCAAACAACATAAATAGCAGCACGCAGGCTGAAGAATTACACAAGATTACCACAAGAATATCCTGCTGGGATAGTGTCAGACCGGCAAAGAATGATAACACAAAATGTTCAGACAGAGGTAAACATATGGTTACTTTTAGGAAGAAAGCAACAGCTGCAGTGGCTCCAAGCTGTTCTTAGTAGATTTTAATGAAGGGTCCAGGCCTTATAAGCACTTTGTTTATCACCTCAAGCAGCTAATTTGGACAGGTTTTTGCGTTGCTTTGATGAAGAAAATTTATGAAAAGCACGCGAGAGGCTTTCACGCTTGTTTACCCTCCAAAGCCCGCATCAAGCTCGCAGAGATGACACGCTGGCTCGCAAATCTTATATAACAAAAAAAAAAATGTGCCGGTTGTGTTTCCCGACGCAATATCCCTTTAGAGGCTCTGTAAATGAGCTCTGCCTTCCAAGCGCCGGATTATAACACGTCACATCTCTCTGATGCTGCTGTGTGTGCGTGCGTGCGTGCGTACGTGCGTGCATGTGTGTGTGTATGTGTGTGTGCGTATGTGCGAAAAAGCGAGAAAGCGAGGGAAAACTTGCGTGCGTTTGAACTATGTTCCTCGTCGCACTAAGATGAAGGCTGATTGGGAGCAATTCGTGTGGTGAGAAGTCGATCCGTAGTAGCCCTGTCAATCTATCAGCCTGCCAGCCTGCCAGTTTGACACCCCCCCCCCTTACTGAGGGGGGCACCGAGGGGACAGGGCCTTTCGCCGGGGAAAGTACCACAGGATGTCGTGTGAGGGGGACGGCGACACACTTTGTCGCCGGGGATGCACCTGTGACCTTTGATCCATGACTGACGCCTTTGTCAGCTGCACGACCAGTCCGAACGAACGCTGACACATCGGGTGTCTAATAATAGCCTCACTGCAGTCTTTTGACATGCTTTTTGACATCAATACCAGCCTTCCTGATCACGCAGGGTAAACAAGGCTCCTTGGAAATGCATCAGAGGGCTGTGGTCTTAGATGTTTCGGCAGCCTTTGACCTGCCGCGCTTGAAGAGTGCTGACAGAAATGGAGCGCGTTTCATTTCGCGGAGGCATCTGTAAGGCGACACGGTCAGGGAGCACGTGTAGGCTAGGCACTCGGCATCCGGCCACGTGAGCAGTGGGACGTACGGCCGCGTGCAGGTCTTCAGAGCCCTCACCGCTTCTGTAGACGGATGGTCTGAGCCTCCCACGATGAGCACTCTGCCCGCCCCTCTCCCGTGCACGCAAATGTCTGCTTTCCTCGTGTCGAGCAGCACGCAGAGAGACGGGCCGATATCCCCGCTGGGAACTGGCATTGTTTTTTAATCCCGCCGCCCGCGCCGCGCCGATCCGAGCTGTGATTCAAAACAGCGGACGAGACGAGCGACAGATCCCGCCACCCGGGCCGCGCCGATCCGAGCTGTGATTCAAAACAGCGGAGACGGGACGAGCGACGGAACGCAGCCGAGTCGTGTCTCGCGAGCTTCTTTCTCGCTCGCAGAACAACACAACGGGTGTTGGTGATGGATGGGTGAGCTCCCAGGCGGCGCTGCTACGCTGCCTCGCTGCGGGCTCAGCTGCCCCCCCCCCACCCCCCCCGTCTATCCCCCGGGGTTCTGCCCTCAGTCGTAAATGCCTTGTTTACGCCGCGGAAGTGTGCGTCGAATTGAAGGTAAGCCCCGGCGCTCGCCCCAGAGAGCGTCGGTAAACATGGACGGACAAAACACGGCGAGGGGCGTGGTGCATGTACAGCGTGCTGTTCTGAAAAAATGCCGGGAGTTTCCCGTTGGAGAAATGTTCAGGTCGGCCAAAGTGACATCGCTGTTGTTGCAGGCTTATAAATAGCGAAAAACTCTTCAAAATTAACGGTGGGGCTAGCAGCGGTTTCCTGTGGTACTTTCCATATATTATCCCTTCATTATGTATTTTTCATAAGCCATCGTGACTTTCTTATAAGCGTGTCGTTTCAACTTACTTGGAAGTTGGATCAATGGATACATGTTGTATTTGGTATCTCTCGAGAATCTTGTTCTTTGAACGTCGAATGCATTCGATGGAATCTTGCAAGGCATTGTCTCGCAGCAAACGAATTCACCACAAGCTCGTAGATTCGTAAATTCCGCTTTATGAAATGCAACCTGCCAGACACTGTCGGCAAACAGACTTAATTAGCGTAATCGGTAAATGCGCTGTCTTTCCGGTGATAACGTCACGTAATTCCCCGACAACTGCAGTTGCAACTCATGGCGGTATTGCATGTGCGACATTCAGAAAATTCCGCTCCTCGCCGCCCATGAAAAGTGCTTGGCAGCGATTACCGATCAGCATAGCGTGTTTGGTGAGCCTTTTAATCGTTCCTGCTAGTCAATCTTGTGTAGCTTTTTCGTGAACATGCCTGGCTATTGTGTAGGCTGGCCACGTTCCAGCAGTATGTTCGTGTTTCAGTCGCCGTGTCTCAGTTCCGAGTCTGGAGCTAACGATAGCGCTGTCGGTGACTGTATGCATGGTGCATACGCCTCCTCCATTACCATTACTCTCTCCATTGTGATGCAAATCGGCCGTAATGACGCATAGTAATTATATAATTGCTATAATTGGTGTTATAATTATTCGCAATTTAACGGTACTGGTATCATACCGGCGGTACCAACTTTTGCTACACCATGCTTTCGAACTGAAGCAAAATTAGACCAACCCAACGAAATTCAACGAAACAATTTCTGTTCAGCGCCTGTGCATTCTATAGCAGACTATCGCGATCCATCATTCCTTATAAATACCGTGACGCGCGTGAGTTAAGTCCCTCTCGTTCTGCGTGGAGAGGGCGTCGCGCAGAACGGAGGGCGGAGAGCATTGCGCGCGTTTGTGTGCGTGCGTGCGTGGCGAGCCCTGGGCGCGCGTGGCGGCGCCGGGCGCAGCATGTTGTTGGCCCCGGTGGGCGTCTGCCGGCGTCGGGGCCCCCCACGGATCTGCGTTATATCGGCCGCACCGGAGCTGCGTTGCGAAACTTAATGCGGAGCTCGCTGTTTATTTTGGAAGTTCTGTAGCTGTCGGTGGTACGGCGGAGCCGGCTGTGGGCGTAGGCACGAGATGATTGAATCTACAAAGAGCTCCGTTTTCATCCCGCGTGTTTGTGCATTGGCTGGGTTCGTGTTATAGGCGAAATCCAGTGGGGAGTTTTCCACCACAGATAATTCCTATTACCACACTCAGGCCAAGGCAGAGGTTTTGTGGAGAAGCAAACACAGTCTCCCTCCATATCTGGTGCATGTTCAGCTTCAACCATGCATGCCACGTTGCATAAAAAGAAGACAGGTGGAAAATGTAATTTCATCTCTTTGATTTCCATGCACTTTTCACTGCACTGGCACGGTTAGTAGGCGTTCGGCTATCCTGAAACTCCCAATGCAATGCTGAATAAACCCCATTGTTAGGGTTTCCCGCGCACCAAATCAGGATTCCTACGTGACAGCCTGAGAGTGCTATTGAACAACCCCCAGCACAGAATGGGGGACGCTGGAATCGAATTAAAGTTTAAATTGCCGAGTCCCGGCGACCAAACAGGATCAGTCGGTCGCGGGTTATTTATTCTTCACTCGGCCATTAATGAAGCAAACTAGCATGATTGGATTAAGTAACCTTCGGCAGCGCAACTGGCAATCCCTCTAATCAAAGGTAATAAATGTATGGTGGTCAGGAGCCAGGATCATGGCTTCGAGAGCATTGTACAGCTGTCAATATAACTTGTATGATAAATTATGACTCAGCCATGATGCCTGTGTCAAATGTGAATCATAAGCAAAGTATCTAGAGCTTAATTCAGCTTCTATAGCTGGTGCCCGGACAATAGACCTAAAAATATGGTTTTAGCTTGGCTCTTAATTGCGTAATTACGTAGAATGTTTGATCCTAAATACCGTAAATCTCTCCCAAATCATGCTCTTTGCCGGTTGAAAGGTAGGTACTGGCTACGTGCAAGATTAAATGCAGGGTATATCATCTAGATGAGACAAAGGCAGAATTGCACCGCCTACGCATGCTGCAAACGTAGTCTAAATTATCAGTCCACTGAATGACCGAGGTCAGAAACAAACACTACAGAAATATATCCGCTTTTGTTTCGCTAACGCAAATTAGTGCTGGATAAATCCTTTGAAATCTCGGAGCCAGGTGAAATTTCCAGAGTTAATTTCGCGCTTGATGTCGAGCTAAAACGGCTCTGAGATCCGGCCAGAGGCGGCAATGGAGCTTCTGGTTTCTCGGCTGGTTGAACACCGGCGCCTCCGTGGACGGGCAACCGCGTGCTTTCCACAAACTTTAATGGCTAAGTCATCACACTTTTCTGCCGCTGGAGTAAAAACAAGTTTTCTGACGTTGGAGACAAATGATTACGATTAATTCCGCGATAAGGGATGACGGCTGTTTTTACGTGACGTCATCGCCCGTCAGCCCGCTGACTCGGTAAGTACTGTCTCTCCTCCGTAATCACGCTGCTCTGTAAGCCTCATTATTGCTTTGTCACGGAGGGCCTACATCCGACAAAGCCCGTTATGAGTGTCCGGCGTTTTCGTCATCAAAACATGAATGACTCTTGTTCCGTTCCCCGCACATTACAAACAATTCGCGACATTTTCCCAGCGTGGGACGATTGCGGAGTCGGCGGGCGCTTCCCCGTTCGCCGTGCAGCGAGTGGATAATAACAGCTTCCGTCTTTTGGGCGTGTGCCGTCGACCGTTCCGCCCCCCCCCCCTCCCCGTGGCCACGGGGAACGGAAGGGGTGGAGACAAAGACTGTTGCGGTGCTTTTGTTCCCGCCGGTGCTCTGGGCTTTTGGGGTGTTTGCTTTTCGACTGAAGTGCACATATGAAGCACACCTAGGCCTGTATGGTGGCACATGTGGGTCTATATAGTATATGTGCCTATATGGTGTGCGTGTTCCAATGCCGTAGTGTTTCCCTAAACAAATGATAGGGTCTACAAGTTCAGACTTATTCTACCGTGTATAGTGTAGATCGGCAACTAGCAGTTATGTTAGCACACAGCTACACGGGTTCCAACAACAAAACTTCGTATCCGTTGGACTGGTTACATGCAACAGTTTCCTTTTATCACCTCAACAAAGCAATAATTATTTTTCGGTTTGAGTTAGGTATAAATGGGGCAACGTTTACTATTCTAAAATGCTTTCTCTAGTTAGAATCGGAAACATGTTGAACATACGTTCCGCTTGTTAGTCGTGAAAAGATAAAAGCTTTTGAACATTAAATGGAAATGATTCAAGTTATTATCCTCCTTGTTTAACTAGCCGTCCTGGAACAATGGCTTGATAAATCATTTGATAACAAAATAAATGTCGTCTCATAAAACAAAATTAATTTCATAACTCCATGAAAAAGTTCGAGCAGCCAGCGGATTATTAAATTACTTTCAGATGCAACTTCCGACAAACAAATTTCATCATCAGAAAAGACTGGTAATGCTCACGTGTCCCGACGCTGAAAATACTCGCCGGAGAAATGTTCGTGCAATAGGACATTTGTAAAATAAAAGTTTGACAAAATGAGCCGCTCTTCGACGAACAGGCCAGCACAGTTCCTCGCCGCCACTATCGCTGACATTGAGAAATGTCTAAACTGAAGGGAGAAAATATCCTAAGTACACGTTGCACAAACATGACAATGCGGCACATTTTCTGAGACGAGACCAGCACTTCACCGGTTTAGCCCTTGTGAAGGCGTTTGCAAGGCCTACGTCATTACTCTGCCGCAGTGGTGGTTTTATCTCAGCCTGTCAAATCGACAATATCTGATACTTTTGCGACGCGTCTTCATCCTTTTCACGAGCCGTCTGCGCCTATCGTCGACTGTCGCTGCAGCCGTCCCGGCCTACTGTTCAGCTGTCGTGCCGCTCCGCTGGACACTTCCGCCCCTCTGACGACTCCGGAAGCCGGCCACCGGAAGCGTCGCCGTCGACGCGCCGCTGCAGAAAATCGGCAGCGACAATCACGGCGCGGTTCTGACAACAAGCCGGCCGCTCCCCGCGCCGGCGACAGGGCTTCAGGGACCAGGCAGGGCTTCCAGGATTCGGCATTGCTTCTGGTACATGGTATGAGCTTTTTGGCCCGCGCCAAGGCTTCTCTGTCACGCCAAGGCTTCGGCCACTTGCGGGAATTTGTGGCACTTGGTAAAACCCATTCTTTTCGTAGGGAATATGTCCCGAAGCAGGATTTTAGAGTATGTCAAACGGAATGTCCAGCATTTGTTTCGCCGGTCTTTCGCGGATTATCGGGGCCTTGAAAGGATCACGCCATGAATACCATTCCAGTTACTGCAGTTGATGTAAACTTACTGAAGCTTCTCAGTCATCAATCAACTTATCAGCTGCGGTCACACAAAATGTCGCTCTCCCCAGGCTAAAGTTCACGCTCGTCACGGCACATGATACCCAGAAGGCAGTGATATATTTGGACATTTGTCCCGTCACACGAACGTCACAAACTATCCCACGACTGCCATATAACGGTCACACGACCGTCACGTGACCGTCACGTGACGTTTCTCAACAGCTACATGACGTCAGACAGTGTTTACACGAGCGTCACATGGAGACGTGAACATCGCCGATAATCGCGCTCTCCGTCACAGCCGACACAGTTGCAACACCAGACACTCACGACCTGTCGCAATAATTTGCAACGGACATGCCATCTTTATAGCTCGCTAGCTCCGTCGCGGACACCGTCGTAGTTCCGGCGGGATAGGAGGGGCTGACGATATCTCTTCACAACAGACCTAGACGAATGTCACGCCGAGTGACACCTGCGCGAGGCCTGCCTGCGATCAACTATCGACGAAAGTTTCACCGAGATTTGTATCGCTCACATACTCAGGCGAAACTCAGCCGAGAACGGCCAGAAGACCTGCGGACAATGACACGACAATCCTCGACAAAGGCCCATAATGTTAACTACGTGTATGCTTTGTGTTGGGAAATGTAGGAAGGTGAATGCAAGATCTTAATCATTGCAATGGCTAGTTAACTATGCGGACAAAAAGGCTGGTATATGCTGCGTGTATGAAATCAGATGCAGCTGTCCCCATTATGCCGTCATAAAATGGCACAGTTTTGTGGACGCAACGTTACTAATGACTTAGAGCATACCCGCTCAGTACAATCAACGTGCTTGTGTGGATTTCAGCTTTAATGCTCCATTCAATGCGGTCCCTTGTGCGAGTATAAGTGGGCACCATTTGCCGGTAATCCCGGGTGGGGTACATTTGATTGCTGTGACGTATCATGTAAGAATGACTTAGCATTATGTATTTCTAGCTCCGATGCGCATTACGTCGCATGTGCGCCGTGCTTGTCTCCACTGGCGGATCCAGCCATCGGCTTTGGGGGGGCCCCCTATTTTTTTTCTCCTCGGATCTGGGCCGTTCACCTTTTTTTGGTATTTGAGTTATACAAATTCATTTTTTTAGAGGAAAAAACCTAAAAACACGATATTCCGTAGCATACATGTTACGATGTAGGTACACATATACGAAATAATAAACGTTTATCTCATACAATTTTCAAGGGCGTTGCCGACAATTTTCCAGTGGGTGTTGGCTTGAATGAGAGAAAAAAATATGTGCGTATTTAAGCTTTTGGCAGCATCAACATAATATTTTCCATGTTATATATAGATAACTTCTTTCTTGTAATTATATAAAAGTATTCAAGCGCCACGAAGCGGCGCGATATTTTAACAAGGTTTGGCCTAAATAAAAACCCAGAAATATAGGCGGTTGGTTTTTCTGGCAAGACACATATGGAATTTCCATGTTACTGTTATCATAGGTACTTATTTTTTGTTATAAAGTTATTTAGGCGGCCGCAAAAGCGGCGCGAAAATTTTTTACGTGGGTTTGGCCTGAATAAAACCCGAAGATGAGGCGATTGGCCTCTGCAAGACATCTGAAATGAAATTTCATTTGGCAAAATTTGTATATGCGATTGCGAAACTTGCCGCGAAGCGGCGCGAAATTGTCGAGTTTTTGACTGGATTTTCGACTGCAGCAAGGGCAATTTTTACGATAAATTGTTATCTTTCCCCGCAAAATGTAAACTTTCCCTAGTTTTCTATCAAGATAATTGATTTCACGCTCAGTACAGGAACGCGTGGGGGGCATACTTGTAATTTAACGCCCCCAAGATTCTGTGGGGGTGGGGATGCGCCCGGAATGCGCCTGAAATCACCCGTGGTGTTTGGCGAACCCTTTCCCAAGCGTTGAAAAGGGCCAAACAAAACGGATGAAAAACGCCACGTTAGAAGGATGGAGAATGTCAGTATGGCATGTATGGCATGGGCCATACCATTTTTTTGGAGCTGGAATTAGCTGATTGGAAAAATTCAAGAACCATTGACACTAATTTGGAATAAGCCATACTAGCTTGGAAATATTGTTTAGGGTCGCAGGACTACAAGTCTTAAATAATTGCGCCGCGTAGCGGCGAAAAATTTGAGTACTTGGCCTGGATTCAGATCTTGGTAAAAACGGTTTTTGGTGGCGGCCGGATCAATCTGGCCGAAACAAAGTGGCCCGTGAACCCCGTGACCCTGGGGGCACTCAGTCCTGGCTAGCTCCCTTCAGCATATTTAGGGGCCATTCCTCAACTCGACCAGGGCCTTTCGGTCTAGCAGGGGCCGCCTACGATCTGTCCAGGGGCAAAAGGTAAAACACTTTTGTGCAGATGACCTTTTCGCCCCGGAAGCAAAACTTGAAATGGTATTTTCTGGCGCCCACTTTATCTATCATGATCGCACTTCTTAACAGCCCTGCCCTGGATAATGCATTCTCATCATGCGTCACATTGTGATAATGTGTCCTCTTAAAATGTATTGTGGCGGTTAAAAGTGTGGTAAAAAGTGTTAAAACGAACTCTTTAGCACAATATATTAAGAAATGTAGCAAACATAAAACAAATGCAAGGAAACGGCAAAACGAATTTTGTAACCCCCATATTATATTTCGGTATTTAAAATTGCGCCGCGGAGCGGCGGACAAAATTTTGTGTTTATTCCCCTGGACAACTGCATTCTTTCTGTTATTTGTAATATTGAACGCGCTGTTTGTTGGTTTTCCATGGAAACTTGTAGTTATGGAACAGAGGCAAAGCCATTAAACAATTATTAACGATCGCTTTTTGTTATGAGACTTGAATCGTTTTTTTGGGGGGGGCAAACAGGCCACTTTGGGCCTTGGGGGGGGAGCCGGGGGGCCCTGGCCATAAATGCCCCCCCCCCCCCCTGGATCCGCCAGTGCTTGTCTCATGCAGTGTGATGCGCCGCATTTGTTCTCAGATCCGTGTTGGTGACGATGTGTTTTGTCACGGGCTCCTCTCTGCACGAGCAGACCGCATGCCGGCAGTGGTGCCGGCCCGTCTCCAACAACAACACCCGCCCTGTCGACCTCCCGTGGGTCAGACCGTCGATTGAGCCGGCGAACCATGGTCCGAAAGGAGCGATGCACGGTTCAAGCGTCGAGACCGATGGGTCGCGGTGCGGTTGGAAACGATCGCGAAATCGCTCGGCCGGCTAGCGTCTGTTCCAAAACTGGGGTCGGCTCTGTGCAGCACATCGTGAATGAATAGCTTGTTTTGTGCGCAGTGGCGCGTGTTGTGTTTGTTTTCTGCTCCGATTCAGTGCTGGTTCCTTTGTCCCTCGGGGTTTTGTGGCGAGGCCCTGCACTAGACTGAGTCGAGATTTGGTTCTATTGTGGGCGGGTATCAGGTGCATCTTCAAAAGTGCGTATTCGAGAACAATGCAATTTCACGAGCGTCCGCACCTCAGCTGTGCGAAAACAGCCAAACCGGACTGAAAGGCATCGCTTATCCGCAAACTGTATGGTGGAGACGGCGACGGAAAACCGAACCGATGGATCCTGGACCCGAACCGACGGATCCTGTACCCGATCCGATGTGGTGTGCACCCAGGATCCATCTATACGGGGATCCTGAAGCCTGCCTCATGGGTGAGAACCCTGGGCCCAAAGAACCTCACGCTATCAAACTGGGAATAATACACCCTTTGAGTCGTAATTTGTTCAAGCGGAAACTATCCAGTTAATTTTTGATAAATATATATTAGCAATTCCGGTGCCAGTGCCAGTACTGCGCATCTGTTATTTCCTCATAGATGATAGTTACACGCCGTCGCCCGCACGCCTTCAAAAGAACACAGGCCGGCTATCGTATCTCTATCGGCGCATCATACATTTATTACATTGCATCACACATCATCTACAAGACATCACACATGTCACGTATGTGTGCATCTTTCCGCCCCGCGGGGTCTGTCGGAAACATCACACAAGCCGCGCGAACATCGTGTATGGTGTGCGATGGATCCGATCCGGCGCACGATAGTGATGGCGCACGACCCGAAAGACACGAACGGTCCGGAAACGACTCCCAACGACCGATAGTTGATAGCGATGGAAATGACGCCTCTATGAATTATCTTGACGCGTAGCGCAATCCCAGTGGCGAACAAATCCGTGTCTGAGCCGTCGACGCGGAGGGGCTTAGGTATTTGGCGCCAGTGTGCTGACTCATCGAACGTCCGTCGATGTCACTGAGTGTCACCTGGTCCGTGTCACCGGGTCTTCTGACGACAGAACGCCATCGACCACGGTCACGCTGGTGCGACGCGACGGAGACAAACCAGCAAACGGGACGCGTCGCTGTTTGCGAGTTTCGCGCACCGCTGGGAATCGGGAAATCCTTGACAGAGCTGTCGGTAAGCCCCAGCGCTGCTTGGTCACTCGCCGCACGCACTGAGAACTGCGGCGAACATAGCGTAGCGAGGCTAAGTTGGCGCAGCGTGGTTAACTTGGCGCAGCGTGGATAACTTGGCGCAGCGTGGATAACTTGGCACAGCGTGGTTAACTTGGCGCAGCGCGGCTAACTTGGCACAGCGCGGCTAACTTGGCGCAGCGTGGATAACTTGGCGCAGCGCGGCTTACTCGGCACAGCGTGGCTTACTTGGCGCAGCGCGGCTTACTTGGCTGACAGCGCGGCTTACTTGGCTGACAGCGCGGCTTACTTGGCGCAGCGCGGCGATCTTGGGGCAGGCTGCGGTCCGTTGGCGGCAGACGACGCTGTCCAGGGTCAGGGATTAGCAGGCAGACACCGTGGCGCCGACCCACCGCCGTCCGGCGCGCCCCTGCACCGCTGACCGCAGCTCACCGCTGCAGCGACTGCCGACATGACCGAGAGGAACCTGGCCCACCGCCGAAATATTGACCCCCTGCAGCCGGGTGGTTCCAGTCAGATGATTCCACGCAATGACTCTTGCGTCTTGCGGGAACGGATAGTGAGGTGGTCATGTGTTGACTGGAGTATTTCGGCAGATTTTGAATTCGATGGCGTGGAGCATTCCTTCACATGCCAGTCATATTGTTACAGGCGTAGAACAGCGATTCGTCATGGCTGGGCTGATAACGGCTATAAGTGCCAGCCGAGTGGCATCTGATTTTCTCAGAAACCCATTACGCGCTCTCGTCAGTTAGAATGAATTGGTCGTTCTGCGAACTAGAGATTTATCAGCCAAGTGCCAATGTATGCCACTTGCCAGTATCATTGAGGCTCAAGGCGATGTGTTTGCCAACACAAGATAGCACTATTGACCTAGTACATTATTTGCCGAGCTCTCAGGCACATATGCCATTTGATCACCTTGTCAGACAGTTCCAATATTGACTATGTGTCGCTGTAGTCAATAGGGAAATCCTCTTGAATTCCCGGGCACTCCAGAGTTTTTAAGTACCCTCTGCAGACTTGTGCTGAGCTCTGTCAGACGGCAGCGTGGCCTCTCAGAAGAGATATGGTCAGACTTTGATGGCGGGCATGCAGTGCATACATTACACACATCGCTCAAACAAGTCTCAGTTGGCACATGTCCCTCAACGAAATCGTACATGCATCACGAAGAGAGCCAATTGATGCTGCGCTGTATTCTGTGCAGTCGGTCTATCTCCAATGATGAGCGTGCCGTGTCTCTGCGGCACATATCATCGTGTCGTGACGCCGATGGATCATGACTCAAACGACTAGGGTACAGCAAAGGTCACGGCTCTTGGTGTCACTCAGAATGACGTCCGTATAGCCACAACGCTCCTGGTTAGCCTAAGTCATTTCTTATGTTGACACGATCATAAACGGTTCTCAGCCTCAGCATTTCTTTCGGCTTAGAAGTTTACACAGCCTTGCGCACGATGATTACAACTCATCGAGTTACACCAATGCGGGGTGGATCGTGTGCGCTGGATGTGACGCACGGAGTGGTCCAGCGGCCCGTTCTGGGGCCAGTGCTATTTCTAATCTTCACCAACGACTTGCCGCAACATATCTCACATGGAACGATGGCAATGAACGCAGACGACACCATGATCCTTGATGCTGACTGTTCGTCAAACGTTCGGGCTTTAAAAAGTAGCATTTAAAACTCACTATCTGTAGCAATGAAGTGGTTTACTCAGAACCGCCTCAGAATAATTTAAAAATCATTTTTAGTTACGTTCCATCACGTCTCAATGCGTCTCAATTGGTCTCAATGCGTATCAATGCGTTGCGATGCATCAATGATTTACGCATTGACATATTGAGACGCATTGAGACGCATCGAGACGTGACGAAGCGCAACGCAACGCATGAAAAAACACATCCGTGTGGGGCAGGTCTAAGTGCGTTATGGCTCTCATGAGAACTGACATTCATCCATCAAGCCTTAATAATATTGTATTCAGATCAGATTTCCGCACAGCCGAACCCCTGACGTCAATTGAAAAATGTCCTTCGTGTCTTATCAGGAGGAATTAACGTCGCCGCGACATAAAACGAGATATATTTTCCCAGAGACTCGTTCTGAATACCAAAGGGATATGGCCTCTTACAAAACAGCCGCTTACAAAACAGCCGCTTACAGGAACTGCAATACGTGCAGCAAGTTTTATTATCCAAACAGTACCTGTTTGTGAAATGGAAGGCACCTTTCCAGCCTCAGCTCAGGTCTCAGACGAATATCATGCATTGTGAGAAATATTCATTGCATTTTGCAACATGGTATAGTCAAAGGAATTTTCGCTCAGCATGTTATATTTCCTTCGTGACTTGAATGTAGCCAGCCTCAACACATGTATCGATCGAACGTGATGACTTGTGAGAAATATCCATCGCACTTTGCAGTTTAATAAACATACGGAACTTTTTGCTTAGCACTTTTCACCTCGTAAACAAGGTGAGGGTGCAGTGTGCACTGTGCAGTGTGGGAAATGAAATTCCCTGAAGTCACCGACCTGCAATGCACAAAGCAATTATCCATTGAAATCTTGAAAAAAACAATCTTCGAACTGAGAAACCACTTACATGCCAGAAACACTCATTTATTAACAGAGATTTGAGCTGCGGCAACATTTATTCGCTGACTGGTAGCATAAGAGACAGAAGCCATACACATTTTATCAAAGGTCAACGGCCGGTCAACCGCGTCCCATGGTCTCAACTGGCCCACGTCACGGACTCGCTGACGCCGTTCTTTGTATTGGGTGCTGCGCCACAGACACACGGCAGTGTTGGGTGCTGCGCCACAGACACACGGCATCACAGCATGGTGCAGCCGCAGGGAAACGGTACAAAAATCGCCGCCGCCGGCAGGATCAGACGCCGTTGTCTCCAGCTGTGTCACCACCTCAGATCTCCAGTGAAGTCTGCAGGTGCATTATCCTGGGAACTGAGTGAATTACCGCTGGGTGAGTTCTGTAGCCGGCAGTGGAGGGCGCTCAGGATCACCCGGACCAGGTGGGGTCTTGCGGAGATGACATATTACAGAACGTTAATCGAGTGAAAGGAAGGCCTTATATTTATCTAATAATCCATGTTTTTAAACTTATTTTAAACTAAAAAACTAATAAATACCCGACGTTTCGCATATATTGCTTGATCACTGGGCAAATACAAGATATGATCATATATTCCATATATTTTTATATTACAGAACACGAAGTCGCCGTATAATCGGTTGAAATATGGGAGATTGATGCCGACGTTACATAAGTGCTTTGATCTTCTCGGAAATCGAGTCAGTATTTCGGCCCAGCTGGTGATTCATCGCTGGCTAAGAGATGAAGGCTGTTTGCATGTACACTTGTCAGCGTTGCTAAGTTTACTGAGGTGCTTGGGATCTTCTCTGAAACGTTTAACAGGTTTTAATGCCTACTTTTACAGCGGAAATTCGCAATGCCGCACCTTGCTCCGCCAAATAGAACTTTGAGTTTCGAAAAGTGAAGAAACCACATGCAACAGCGCGAGTCCAAGCTGGGGGCATTCAGTGCTTTATTTGGTATCATGTTATGTCTTAGGGTTCTGTTTTACACAATAGAATTATGTGATTTGCTGTTTTATGTTAAGCTGTAAAATATGAGCACCTTCATGGCAGTGTCTAGGCGTAAAAGTATTTTACTTTTTGGGGTAATTAATTTGTCAGGAATGCAATTACGTACAGCAAATCCTAGTACTACTTAGCATTTGTTTTCGTGACATTTGAATAAAAATTGTCGCCACACTTGCCAGCATGTTTAAGTGCAGTCATTGTGCATTACTAATGGTGCATTTTGTGCATTCTCATGCCAAGTTAGGTAATAAATAAAACGATAAAGGATCAAGTGACCGTTCTTGTGATTCCGTATGCTTTCTATAACTGTGACTTTTCCTTGGGACATGCCAGCCTGAAGTTAAAATGAGCTAGTGATAAGTAATTTACTGACATAAAAATACCTTTACCTATTTAATTGTGCGATCTCGTCATTGGCTTCCCTAGACATGCTTTACAATCCCTAACTCATTTACAAAGCAATGTAAATTGCAAAGTCTCTGTGATCTGACGGGCATTTGTTTTCTGATCTTTTAATGCTGCAAATGCACCTGCCAACCACGCCTGTTATCCACAAATGATGAATTCCTGAAGAGAAAGGACATTCTTCAGATACTCTGAAACCTGCTATCAAACTTGATGCCTTCATTTATGCGCATAACGTGATTTTGATGAGGAAGGAGGTGCAGGTATTTTTTGCAAAAAGCTTTTTAGTTTCTGAGTTATGATAAGCTATCGCTAAAAGCATTTTCAGCTTGGGCTCCAAGTGTTAATAATCAGCTTTATCATAAACGCTTCGCACTTTTCCTCTCCCTAGCATTATGTATAATAGTTTTATGCATGAGTGGCATTAATGATTCAGTTTATGAACGAGCCGAAGGCGAGTTCATAAACTGAATCTTTAATGCCACTATGCATAAAACGATTTTAGTGGATGGCCAGAAGACTGACGTTTTGAGCACAAGTACAGATTTTTCGAGAGTTCAATGCAGGGTCATTTACCCGAGGCTTAGCAATGTTAATCACTTTTGGGAGTGTATTAACCTCCACGTTAATACACCGCTACAGTTAAGCACATGGTCAATGGGAAAACAGTCTTCGGCCATGCACTAACATGAGATTATAAACTGAAACTTCCACGTCGCGAATTCCAAGATTGTGCCTCGGCATAAACTCACTTAACAAGTGCCTCGGCATAACTTACTACGGCATCTACATAATAAAGGGCAAATGGAAAACCGTTTGACCGTTATGGAATCGAAAACCCTTTGTTATGGATACAAAACCCATACAATTTCTGGAATCAGCATAAGACAGGAGGATGTATTGGACAAACAAAAATACAAAATATTTTTACCAATGACCTAATCTGGGTCACCAAATGACTGAACCTGGTCAAATTTGAAATTGAAACCTTACAGGCACCAATATAATGTTTCAAATGCGTCTAGACGAACAAACACGATGGTGTTAAAATAAATCGCTCTAATCCTTTTAGATAAAACGTTATTCGGGGAAACAATTCTAACCAAAAACTGCATTTTTTACCTGATGACCTCTGGAGCCTTAATTATTGATTTGAGCTCAATTTTGAGGACACCCAATTAGATGGCATTTATAATGAGCTTTCGATTGCTTTTTCTGATTGTTCCTAGCTATCATAGTTCACGAGACATATGGGGTTGTTCGAAGCAAAGTAAAAAAAAAACTGTGAAAGTTGACCTATTGATGACCTGTAGCGACCTTCAATACTTGAACTTAGCTGAAAAATATATCTGTTGTAAACTTCGAATGGACATGTTGAGAGCTTTCGAACGTTTTTTTCTTCGCGTCTTTTTACCTCCTTTTCGTTATTCGAGTTTAGAAAGGGGGGGGGTAATTTTGACCTCCCTAACCATGGCGAAGTTGTCTCGGAGGCCTCTTGCCTGGGATAGGCAGAAAAGCCACTAGGAATATGTCCATCCGGCCCAAAGATGCTCTATCAGCAGCGATATGATAAAGGTTAGGTAAGGTTCGATTATGCTCCATAACGCATGGCACATGCAATGCTCCAATTAATCCTGAGCTGTTTTGTTCGTGGGAAGTTAAACAAGTGGAGCCGCGTTTTTCGGCAACTTGATGGAATAAGCTGGAACCACGCATTTGTTCAAGTGGTGCCTTTGTTGTCAGTAATTGTTAACATTCTTATAGCATGGAAAGTGTAATCTTTGGACGTGACTGGGTAATGCATTTTTTCAAGTTATGCTTAACTACGCACCACTTAAAAAATACATCAAGTGTGTCATTATTGCTAACATTAGGTAATTAATTGACCCGGGCAACGCCGGGCATCTCAGCTAGTCTACATAATAAAGGGCAAATGGAAAACCGTTTGACCGCTATGGAATCGAAAACCCTTGGATATGGATACAACCCATACCATTTCTGAATCAGGCATCAGTCTGCAGGAAGGTTTTGACAAAAACAATTATACAATATTTTTACCATGACCTATCCTGGGTCACCAAAATGACCTTGACCTGAGGTCAAATTTTTGAGAGTGACGTTACAGATCCAAAATTCACCAGTAATGATTCAAAAGCGTCTAGACGAAACAAAACGATGTGTTAAAGACATCGCTCTATCCTTTTTAAATAAAAAGTTATTCGGAAAAAACATTCTAATCCAAAAACTGCATTTTTAACCTTCGAGACCTCTGGAGGCATTAATTATTGATTTGAGCCTCAATTTTGAGGACACCCAATCAGATGGCATTTTTAATGAGCTATCGATTGCTATTTCCGATTGTTCCTTGCTATCACAGTTCACGAGATATACGGGGTTGTTCGAAGCAAAGTAAACAACTGTGAAAGTTGACCTTTGATGACCTATAGCGACCTCAATATTAAACTTAGCTAAAAATAGTATCTGTAACTTCGAATGTACATGTTAAGAGCTTTCGAACGTTTTTTCCGCGTATTTTTACCTATTTTCGTTTTCGAGTTAGAAAGGGGGTAATTTTGGGGGGGGGTGGGGGCGGTTTTGAGGGACCCCAACCTCCCACCATGGCGGAAGTTTGATCTCGGAGCCCCCCCCCCCCCCACCAACCACCTGGCGAAGATGTATCGAGGCCTATATTTGCCTGGGATAGGCAGAGAAGCACTAGCATGTGTTCATCCGGCCCAAGATGCTCTATCAGCAGCGAATAATGATAAAGGTAGGTAAGGTTCGATTATGCTCCATAACGCATTGGCACATTTCAAATGCTTGCAATTAATCCTGAGCTGTTGTGTTCGGGGAAATTCAACAAGTGGAGCCGCGTTTTCGGCAACTTGAATGAAGATAAGCTGGGAAAACCACCACAGCCGCCTACAGACCAGCACTGATGAGACTGCTATCAATATATTCCCCTACGCTTCTGCGATGGTCACGCGGTCATTTCTCCCGGTACGATATTCCTCTATATAAGTATATGTTTATCGAATACCCAGATCATTTCGATTCCGTCTCGCTGAATCTAACTCTCGCTCGATAACGGGGCTTCGCACGTCATATATTCCATATATTCTACGTCGACGAACGTCGTGACGGCTTCACTGTCGCAGAAACCATTGCCAATAGCCCGTGGGAGATATTGCCTGCGTGCCTCGGTCCTCGGATAATTGTGTCTCCATGTAAACGATGGAGTCTCACCCACACTATCCGCCACTCTCGTCTAAGGGACTGAGTAGATCGCAGGCCACACTCAGGGCTCCGATAAAGGGTGTGCACTAAACAGTTTGTCGCGCTGGCCTTTGGACACCAAATTCGTCAGCATTGCTATCGGTCCAAGGTTCATCGACGTGGCACCGTGATTTCTCCGACACATATCTCCGATCGCTTCCGGCGTGGTGGTTCCGCCAAACTCATGGAGCTGTGTGGATTCACGGATTGCGTTGGCGGATGGGATTTCGTGTCGCATTGCCTCCCTGTCGACCGGGCAACGCCGGGCATCCCTCCCTGTCGTGCGCCGAGATCGCCGACAGAGCCGGACGCGTGCGCCGCAATCGTAGACGGCGTCATTTCCGTGCCGAACGCGGAACGGCCGACCGTCTCGCCATCGCCAGACTGGGGGATTCGCCGAATGGGCTTCGGGGATTTGGCTGAGCTCGGCGGAGCGGCGAGCGGCGCGGAGGGGGCGGCGCGGCGCGGCGGGCACGCTGTCAGGAAAAGCGTCAGTCCTGTACGTGTCAGCGCAGCCACTGATGAGCAGTAGGCAGCTCCGTGATCCTGTCTGGATAGCGGCGCCAGCGAGCGGCGGCCGGAGCGGTGGCGCGGCCAAGTGCTGCTTGTTAGCTGGAGCTTTTCCACCGTCTGAGACTGTCTTTCGCCGCAGATGCCGCCCGCGCGCCGCTGGAATTGAGCTGATCAGGCGAACAGTTTTCCATGCGGTCTGAGACGCTGCCGACTCGCGGCGGCTTTGAAAGGAAAGTGGGTCGAATTCGGCCTTTCCGTGTGTGAGAGGATTAGGCAGAGCTGGTATGCTGAACGAACAGCCTTCCCCAACGTCTTTGCGTGACTGCGCTCTTGCTTCAATCAGATGGTGGACTGAGAGCAGCTGATCACTGCACTGGCTGCCGGCTAACCAGGATGTGAGATGGAGCGGAGCCTGCAAGCCGGTCAGGTGGGCAGGCAGTGCAGGCACGAGGGTCGGGCAGCCCCCTCTATGTATAGTTATAATACCGGATCGCGCACAGGACACAAATACTGATCAGCACCCAGTGTTATTAGTTACTGAACCAAACGACGCCAAAGTGTTCTGTAATCTGCACCGGGGGTGGAATGTGGAATGTGGGTGGCACACCACCCACTGCCACTGCCAATGTGGAATGTGGTATTAGGTACTGCGTCGCTCAGTTTCTGCCCCATCCCACGCTAGGCAGGATCAAACAGATGGGGACGGAAGAGTCAGCCAAGGCTTTTAATTGATTTATTATACTCGCTTAATAAAACTTCCTGAGTACAGCGATATTCGTATTGAATTATTTATGTCTTTGTGAGATTGAATTATCATAAAGCTGATATCAGCTAACTTGACTTCATGGTCTGTGAAGATATGGGCACCATAAATAATCGTATTGTCTCCTGGCAGCTGACGGTGACAGTCGGGGTTCCGGACCGGCCAGCAGCACTGGGGGCCGGCGATACAGGGTAGGGGCGAGGCAGGCCGGGGGAGGGGGCTGAACGCATCATCAGCTCCACACACAGGCTCCACCACGCCTCATCACCCTCAGTTCGGCAGACTGACCGCCAGCACAGCCGCTATCACTGCCGACCGCTGCGCGTGTCTGGTCCGGCTGTCAGGGCCGGCGACCCCTCTCTTCCCTAACCCCATCCTCTACCCCGTCGATGGCTACCCCTTATCGCCCGCCCCCGCCAGAGGCTGGAGAAAATCGGCAGCAGCGGAGGACGGCTGAAGTGCAGGGTCAGCCGGGACGCGAGTTTGAGCCGAGCACGCCCCGCGGCTGTCTGGCGGACCGACAGCTGCGTGTTAGGGCCGCCTCGAGAGACACTGCGGTGCTCCACACCGCTCCGGCACGGTGGAGAGACGGGCACAAGTGGATGAGTGCGCTCCCAGACATCCTCAGAGGATGGGCTTTATGCCTCGCCGGACGGTATTAAAGGGAACTAGCTGGAACTGGCGAGTGAAAGAATCCAATGGCTTAAATATTTATGGCGATGGTTCAGATATGAGAACAGAATGGTCCTTTTCATAGTTGAAGTCCTGTCGTAACTGTCAGAGGGATGATTCACCGAATTGGTCACGTGACTGCTTAGTACGGGCGACTGGGCAAGGCCGCCGTCAGACAATGTCTCCTCGTCACTAAAGGATAGGACGTGGCCGTGGGTGATGACAAATGGCGTGTGAGCGCTTTTGCTGCGATCGCGGCGATAACAGCTTATGGCCTTGCCTCTAATGATTCCGTTATGTTATCATTTAGGTCATTTCCGCTCCAGTCGACACGATTCGCCCGCTCGTGGTAAAAAACGCGCCAAACAGGAAAAATGGCTTGTTGACTGCACGCGGGGTTCCGTTCCTAGCACTCCTTCGAGCCCGGTGCTCATTTGTTTCCGGTCACATTCGATCCCGCTGTGTCGGTGTTCGCGCCCGCCGAGCGCCCGGGCGGACCGGCTCAGTATAGGTGGCAGCACCGTAGCCGATCAGCTGATCAGCTGGCTGGTGTGGATGTGCTCGACTGAACGTTAGTCGGGACAAGGTCAAGTTGACGGCCGGCCGTGCCCGCTGCTGGTCATCACAAAAGACAACTGGATCCAGCAAAATTAACTAATTCAACTGGGCCAGCCGTAAGCGCCTGAGCTGAGAAAGTACCCATTTCGTCGATTATGTTCAGGTAGGTATATAAAGCGTCGGGTATTACAAACCAAACTCTCTCCATTTGCCGAGTGACGGGCAGCCCCGATTCGAAATACGCTCTGATTCGCACCCCACACCAGGCTCTTTGATCGCGGTTATTACTGTGGGCTGAGGTGGGAGGGGGGAGGGGAGCCGTGCGCACATTCTGCCGCTGCAGCTGCCGCGAAGCCCCGCAGCCGAGTATTTATAATAGCAGAGCCAATTAGACTTTGGCGCACGAAAACATTCACCACCGCCGGCTTCGCCAAAGAGCTTAAACACGCACGCAACAAACGCAACTGCGACACGGACAACGGCAGCGGCGGCGGCGGTGAAGGCAGATGCTATCAAGCTGAGTGCGTCGTCCACCGTGGATCCAAGGGCTGGCGCATCGATTCCTTGCCACATTTCTTGACAACAATGCTGACTTTAACTAATCTATCATATTGTATGTCACCATTGTGTATTGTCGGCGCCGGCCATTGTGGTCCTCTGCCAGCCCAGCTAACAATGCTAGCTTATTGGAACAATGCTAGACGCCGGTGGGAAAAACAAAGGGTCGCCGCCACCGGCCGCTCGCGGCGACGCGACGCGAGGACCGTCACTTCCGTCACAAACCGTCACTTCTTTCACGCGCCGGATGAGCGACCATCGCGTCTTTCGCGTCTTTCGCGCGGCGACGCGACTGACGTCCGTGTGGCCGCGTCATACGTGACAGGGGGATGGTGAATCCCATTAGCAGGAGGGGACTCCATCACCACTGGTGCCGCCGCCACCACTGGGCAGCCGCCTCCACCGTTCACCGCTGCCGCCCAGCGCCGGCCGCGCCTGACATGTGAAAAGCGACCCCTCCAGCCCGCACCGTGCACTCGCGCTGAGTGGCCGCGCGCTGAATGCACGCTAAGGATTAGCCACTCCAGGGAGTTGCTCGGTGCTCAATCTTTCCCGCTGATTTCGACGATGAATGGGCGGGTCTGAGCGGTCTTTGGTGCACCGCCGGCCCCCCGCCTGGCGCCCCCTGGACGGCGCCCCTGGAGCGCCCCCTGGACGGTCCTGCCGGCCCCTGCCGAGACCCTAGAATTAGAACCGCAGCGGCCACGCCAGCCGCCGTCACAAGTGGGCACGCATGAAAAAAAATACACATGCGGCTGGCAGGCACTCATACCACTCCCGTGAAGTGGTAGTTACTGAGGCTTTGCGGCAGGTGGGAGGTACAAAGGACGGTGGAGAGGGGAGGGGGACAGAGGGGTTACCGGTCCCTCTCAGAGGTCCTGTTTCACGTGTAATTCACTACCTGCCGCTCGACAGACATTTGCGATGCGAGCCTTCATTACGGTTCGACACGCGAAATATATGGCGTAATTAGGGGCACGTGGGCGATTAACATATTTTGTACGCGCATAAAACCCGGCCCGACGCGGTCTGTAATTCCCCTAGGCGCCTGCAGTGAAGTGATTAGGGGAACGAAAAAGCTGATGGATCAGCCAGCCCTAACGAGATCGGAGCGGCGTGACTGCTTGCTGTGCGAGAACCACCGCCGCCCAC
>VOPJ01009545.1:0-25384 GCA_014673585.1 Semibalanus balanoides
TTATGGGCACACAACCATCACTGGTTCACCCCTCGATCGAGAAACGAAACACGTGCGAGCCAACACAAGCGATCACTATCAACTGGATTACTCGCAGCAGTTGGCCGTCTGGAGCGCTAGTGAGCCAGGGTGTTTTTATGTCGCAAGCAAATGGTATCAGTTTATTTACTTTTAGTTGATTATGCTTAATATTTATTTATTTATCAATAAACAAATAATTAAATAACAATTTGCTTGCGAAGTCATAACACCCTGGCTCACTAGCGGTACCTGGCGGAAAGATAATGCGAAAACGTCAGCTTTAAGTGCGAGCCGAAACAAGGAAGTGTTGTATAAGTATCTCCAAGGATCGCCTTAAAACAAGTCGACACCATTAACATTTGGTAAAAAGAGACGACGACATCGGCTTGGATTCCATATTGAAATACACTAAGGGTTCTTTCGTTGCAAATGTCAAAACCAAACTCGACATTATTTTTTATTAGACCTCTGTGGTTGTTTTGACTTCTACAATGCTTCATTTTAATGCAAATCCAACAACATCGCTATCTCAATTCAATTATGATGTTAATGTGAAACATTCCCTTTAACCCGCGCCCCACTGTTTTTTTCCCGGAGCGGCCTAAAGCCATGTTCCGGGGGGG
Source organism: Semibalanus balanoides (assembly GCA_014673585.1). Taxonomy (NCBI): domain Eukaryota; kingdom Metazoa; phylum Arthropoda; class Thecostraca; order Balanomorpha; family Balanidae; genus Semibalanus; species Semibalanus balanoides. The sequence continues at coordinate 645 of VOPJ01009545.1, forward strand.
AAATTGGATACATCTGGCAATTTTGGCCAGGAAGCAAAAATTACGTTAACCGGTTTATGTGAACCCGGAGCAAGTAAGGAGAGGGGCCATATACGTTAAGTGTTTCGTTTCAAAAGATAAAGCTATTTCTAATCTTACGTTAAGTATTTCGTTCAAAGTAAAGTCTAAAGTAAAACACATACATCGTCATATATATTTCCATACAGTAAACAGTACGTACAGTTCATACACTTGTTCGAAAAGGTGTCAGTGTAGATGGCACGCGCGGAGCATGCCATAAACACTCTGCCGGGCTAAAGGAACGATCGTCCTCCCCGGCCTCCCGGCACCCGGCGACCTTGTTTGTGGGGGTGTAATACTGGAGGAGAAAAATTTCCTAAATAATAATAAACCAGCGCCTATCGCAAAGGGGAAAAACCTGCGCCATAATCCAAAATTGTGCTTAGGCAATAAAAAAAACCTATTATATATTATTAAACTAAATCGTGTTTTGAGGAGAAAATCGAAGACAAGTTGTATGAAGTTCTAGTATATTCGCCCCGAGCAGTGGTAGGCAAAATTAAAAGGAATGCGGTTTCCGCTGAGTGAAATTAATAATTTGATGACGTTCGTTGTTGTGTTTAGGGCAATCGATTAGAAAATGTTGAATGGTGCATCGTGGAAAATCTGGGCAATGTTGGCAAGTTGTTGGTGGGGTACGGTCGAAAATAAATGAGTGTGCAGCCTTGCGTGTGTCCCGATTCGAAGTCGGCGACGTATGATTTCCTTCTCTCTGCAAGTCCTTGATGATTTGTTGTAAAATGGGGGGCGAGATGATTGGTTTAATTGGGTGGAAATGGTAATGCGGATCAGCATCCCATTCCCGCTGCGTTAGTTTCGGTGAAAGTTGCTTGATTGTGTGCAAATTGCACACACAATGGTCTGTTAGAGGCTTAGTATATTATTTTCCGGAGGAAGAGCTAAGCTTATCTTTCCGCCCCAGTCTGTCCGCTTCGTTGTTGCTCCGAATTCCGCGTGACCCGGAATTCCAGAAAGGAACTTGATTTTTATGTTTTCTTTGTGTAAATGATTAATTAGTTGTCGAATTTTATAAACAATTGGATTTGTGTTGATTTCGGCTGAAGAGATTGATAAAATTGAAGAGGATGAGTCCGTGCATATAACGACTTGTTTTATTTTTTCGTCTTTTACGTAAGTAATTGCAAGTAAAATTGCAGAAATTTCAGATGTAAAGACGCTGTTTATGTGTTTGAACACTCCCTCCTGTTTTATCAAGATAACGAAAAAACGGCGGCGCGTAGCGCCACCAAATATGGCATACTAAACATTGATCTCTTCCGCACATTTTGCGAAAATTCAAGCTTCGTATCGGGTTAGGTTAGGTCACCAGGTCAGGTCAAGTGACTCCACCTACCAAAACGTTTGCGGTCGTACCATGACCACAGTTTCTAACGGGTCGTTATCAAACTTTTAGGATTTCATCAAATCATCAGTATCTACAAAATGTGTATCTCGGATTTGTTTTATCGGTGATTTGAGGTCGGGTCAATTTTGTGACCTCCCCATTATAAGTAAATGGAGAAATATTCAAATGCTTTCTTTTTCGACGATATCGGTCCATTTCCTTCTGAACAATGCTATAATAGGATATTATGTTTGATCCAAGTGCAGGTTTTACTCAGGAACCCTCACGGGGTCATCTGAGGTCAACCGAGGTCACCAACACCGTTCCGTCAATAACTCTAATCATAATGAAAACAGAGAAGTGTAACTTTCACCAATGTGTTTGTATCGTCAAGACACATCTCCTGATATGCAACATGACCTACTTGTTACCAACTTGACCTTTGACCTGAGTTTTTTTTTAAGTTGGCCTAACTGATCAATTTGAACGTTCATTTAAAAGTGCCTTGACGAGACAAACACGATGGCGTAAACGTTATTGCGTTATCTTTATTAAGTAAGAAGTTATTTTCGAAAGTATGTTTGAGCATTTTTGAGTTTATGACCTCTAGAGCCTAAACTATTGACGCTGAGGATCAATCCCTCTTCGACGCAATTGGGTGTGATTGAAAAAATGTGCATTGGGCTTAGGAATTGTCTTTTGACGTTTGTTTCAAGATAGCATAGTTTCGGAGAATATTTGGGGGTTTCTGAGGCGATGTCCTAAAAAACGAAATTTTGTTAACCTTGATGACTTCTGGTTGACCGAGTTTTGGACGTGAGCGAAAAAATCCAACAGTTTTCAACATGAATTTTTGATAACGGTTTTCGAAACAGTGTTTTTTGTTTTGTCTCGTGCCATAGAAGCCGAAGTTAGAGGGGGTGTTCAAACCCCCCCCCCCCACCCCCCAGTCGGCGAAGGAAAATGCAGAGGCCGCAGTGGGGCGCGGGTTAAAGGATTATACACTATACAGGTTCCCCGCCTCACTTTAAGAGAGGCTTGCGGAGCACAGTTTGAGCTTGCATCAAGTAAAACGTACTTATAAAGGTGGTAGAAGGCCCATGGTAGCCACATTTTTCTGGAAATTACCTGTTCTGGACGTAAGGAGATTTCAAAGTGCGCGATAATGACACCGCGTACTTTCTGCAGTACTTGCTGAGTCAGAGCCATGTTGTCTCTTTTATGTTATTACAAACACATCAATTATTGCCTTTTCCGGTAAAATAAGCAATATGATAAAAAATAAAGTTATTTTGTTCAAACGACATCTACATTTACCTAGCATTTTTCATAAAATTATATATTTTCATGATTTTTCATGCCAAAATTCAGACACGACACCACCAAATTCAACACTACCAACCGGACAAAAAAGAGACCAGAAAATCACGGAATTTGAACGAACAGTGTGTCATAATGAAAAGTCACGTCAGTTTTTTTAATTGCATAGCTGTTGTTTGACATAGTGTAGGACCTGCGGATAATATCAAACTCACAAATTTATGAAAAATGGGGACGAATTGTGCATGACCAGCCCGGTTGGTAGCGTCTTTCAATTAGTATCACCTTCTTCAATTGTCATCCAGATTGCATAAGAGCGCAAGAATTGTCACGTAGCGAATATGGCCCAATTTTGTATATCACGGCGAGCACAATCAACGGAATTTTTCGCGAGAAATGGCCACCAGGAACCGCTAATGAGCCATGGTGTTATGACGCCGTAAACAAATTGTAATTCATTCATTTTTTATTGATAAATAAATGAATATTTAGCGTGATAAGCTATCAATAAATAAACTGGTAATATTTGCTTGCGATGTCAAACACGCCTTGGCTCAACAGCGGGTCCCTGGCGGCCAACTGTCTGCGAAATACGCGAGCTTTTTTAGTGGAAGAGTGTTCGCTCGTATGAACCCCTCCCAGCAATTTAGCTATTTGTTATTATAAAAGTGCGTGGACAATAATGCCGATCAAATACTCCGTTTCTGGTCAAGTCTCGAAAAGCACCAAAGTTTAAAGGCTGATAATTGCTGAAATAATGGACCTAATGAGCATTGACGGTACTTGCATATGTCTTAAACGTGTTTTAAATTCATACAACCGCAAAAGAGTGCATTTCCCTTCAGGAAAGAAACCCGTATAGTCCCTTTAAAGCTGACGTTTTCGCATTAGCTTACCGCCAGGTACCACTAGTGAGCCAGGGTGTTATGACTTCGCAAGCATATTGTTATTTAATTGTTTGTTTATTGATGAATACATACATATTTAGCGTAGTCAACTAAAAGTAATAGTTAAATAAACTGATACCATTTGCTTGCGACGTAAAAACACCCTGGCTCACTAGCGCTCCTGGCGGCCAACTGCTGCGAATAATCCAGTTGATAGTGCTCGCCTTGTGTTGGCTGGCACGTGTTTCGCTTCTCGATCGAGGGGTGAACCAGTGATGGTTGTGTGCCCATAAGTGGTTCTACAAAACATAGGCGTAGGAACGTTTTGAAAAGTGTGGGGGGGGGGCAGCCACTGGTGGATCCAGACTCTCTCCGACCTCCGTGGGGGCATCTTTTTGTGGCAAAAAGGCATCAATTTTTTCGCCGTGGATTTGGACCGGTCACCTTATGGTAGTATTCAAGCTTTAAAAGAGCACTCTTTCGGGGAAAAATATCGTGTTTTCGGGAAAAACTCACTTATTGGTTAAAGGGAGTGTGCCTACTCGGATTGGTCATGTGGAGTTGTTGACACTAGTCTGTAGAACATATTTTTTTTTCTGAATTTAGCCATTTTCTTCATTTCCCCAGAATCACTTTAGTTGCTGAGATATTCCAAAGTCGCCAATCACATACTGGCAGTAGATTAATTATCATCGTCGCCAAGAGAGCTTTCGCACTAGAAGCATTGCTCTTAAATTACGAACGCCTAAGCATATATTGTTAGCTCTGGCCAGTGCGCCATTATAGGTAACATCTTCGCTACTCTGTTTATAGTGACGATCGTTTATGAGTTTTGAAACAAAACAAATGCAAAACAGAATATAAGTAAAAATTCAACTAAAGGGGCTCAGACGTGAATTTTTATCGTAACCAATAAGCAAAGCAATAGCTTCTTACCGTAATACAAATATATTTGACATTTCAAAAGAGTAGGCACACTCCCTTTAAAAAAACATTAGGGAGCTGCACGTAAGTCAAAAAAATAATACTGCTATGTTATTATATTTCAGCATCGTCCATTATACCTGGTTATTCATTACATATTCCGTTTTTTAAATATGTTTAAAACATGTGGAAAGAAAAAATCACAAAATCTATACTCTCAAACATATTACGCAACTGAAAAACATATATCATAGAACGAAGTATGGACAATAACTTAACCAAAATCAAAGCAATATCTATATTTTTGACTGCTTGGCTTTCTAAGTATGATAGTCTGGATTTTGTATTCAATATTTCCGAATAGCACACTGGCATCGTCTGACCTAGAATGCGGCCGCTGCCAACTGCCACAGGCCATCCCTATCAGGAGCTAAATATTGAGCGCCTAAACGACTCCAGACGCCTAGTACAGTCTCTGACAAAGGTTTGCCGCGCAACCCGGGCGGCTGAGCGGATATTAACGAGGCGTCGTGATCAGGTACTACGTGTAGAGAGTGTCCTACCTCCCGGCGCCCGCCTGGCGGCGCGCTACGAAGCTGTTTTTCGGGTGTTTTCGGGGGTGGGGTGAAAATGGAGACTTATCCTGTGACGAAACTAACTTTACCGTTGCGAGTTTATTTCTTCAGCCATAACTAATTTTTTCGATCTGGCTCTACAAAACTGCTATCTCAGTTCAAAACCCCATGTTAAAGGTGAACACCTCCCTTTAAAGGGAATGTTTCACCTTTCTGAAAGCTGTCAAATGTACGCCGCTTGTGGTGCAAAATATGAAGTAATTGCTGCCGAGCACGATTATGACATTTGTTTCTCGAATACAGTGCATAATTTAATAACAAAGTTCAGTTTAAATATCTGAATTAATGACATATCAAACAATTTTAGGTAATAGAGAAAACCTTCACGCTGCCAAATCATATGGCACACGTGGGCTCATGCTGCCATATAACAGTCGCACTCACTGGAACACCGAAATCCTTTCACTGAAAGCTCCACATACCACATATCGAATGCTTGGCATAATTTGACAATTGTATAGACTTTGTAGCATAGGCGTAGGAACGGGGGGGCGAGGGGGCCATGCCCCCCACACTTTTCAGGCTGGGGGGGCAGCAATGTTAACTCCCCCCCACTTTTGAACGATTTCTCCTTCTCCGGGAACCAATATTTGTTCGATATGAATGCTTTGAAGTTGTGAAAACAATTATGAATTTACAACCCATCATTATCATAACCCATTGATGTAAAAACGGCGAATTGGGGCGGCCAAAGTCAACTTGTTAAGTTGGAAATCGAACAATATTAACGGTTCTCTACGTTTGAATGATTCTGTATTCTTATATCACTGATAATGGTTCCATATGAATGCCTTTAAAGTTGGCAGAATATTAAGTAATTTACAACTTCAACAATCATAGCCGTGGAAACGGTGGCTGGGCGGGCCATGACCACTTTTAGGCGGGGGGTGGGATAATATAACTGAGCCTCACATTTTGAGCAACTTCGATCTCTCCGTTCTTTTGGTTTCTTAGATGAATAACCTTGGAGTTAGGAGAATAATAGATACTCAACTAATTCCGACCTTGCGTAGGGACAAGGGAAGGGGCACATATACCCACTATTTGCCTGGGGGGTCAACAAAGGGACCTCGCCTCCTCAGTTTGGGCATGCTACCGTTTTTATTATGATATTTGTTCAGATGAACCCTCGCCCTACGGGAGTTTTCACCTTCGCCCTACGGGGGGGGGGGGGCTGACAGCCACCTGCTAACTCAAACCAGGCAACTTAGAGCTAAAATCGGAAAAAACAGCATGTAGCCTGTCATTGTGAGAAATCTTGATGGTATATCACTTTTTTATGCAGGTCAATCAGTGATTCCAGTCAAGTGATCCGACCTCGTCCAAAAATAGTGATTTTTGCTAGTTTCGGTCGTAAGTTAGCCTTTTTCACGATGGCTTATTTTGCGGCGAAATAATTTTTAAACATTTTAACTAAAATTTTTAAAAATGTTTCAGTGGTAGCCGTCTCACGGATGGGCTATTTGCGAGAAAATGTTTTTAACTCCTCGCCGTATGGACCCGTAGGGCGAGGGTTTAAAAACATTTGTTTCGACCAATTAGTCCATCGTGAAAGCGGCTATTTACTAAAACATTTTAAAACATTTTAAAATTTTAAAACATTTCGCGCAAAATAACCCATCGTGAAAACGGTTATTATTAAAGTTATGAAAATAAAATGATTTGGTTAGCTTTAGGTTGTTGGTCGTTGAATTAGCTATCTGACCATTCAATCAATTTTTAGCTCTGGGTTAGTTAATATGCTCTTAGGTCACGGAAATCGTCACCATAGATGATTATTGATATGGGCGATTAGGATTAGCAGCTTCGACTCGATCACGTCCAGAATAGCGATATGAAAACCTAAAATTTTGAAAATGATAAATACAATTAAAAAGAAATGTTCCTAGACGAGTTTTTCAATCTTTTAAATGGTTTGTATCTTGCCAAAAAATACAATTTTTTCACTACTCTGTCAAAAATAGAGATACTGCTTTTCAATTTTGTTTGGGTATTGTTTACATTCAGTTCTCAGTTCTCTCACATATATTCCGTTTTTTAAACATCATTGAAAAGTTCGATTTTGTAGCGATAAAAAACAGTTTTGGCTCTTGGGGTAAAAAACAAATAATTTTGTATTTCCGAGATTACCATGTTACATACAATATCATTTCATAATATTTTCGTTATCCATTTGCTATTTGCTGCAAAACTCTATTTTCTATTATTTGTTGTCAAATATTTATCATTTTTTACAAACATGACGTCGCTAAAACATAATTATCTCCAAAACTACTTGACCAGTGTCAATTAATTTTAGATAGCATACGTATTGTATTGTATTGCGGTTAAAAAGCGGTCCACTGCAGGAGTGCGTATATAAGCTGTCAACTCAGCTACTGAAAATTTAAGAAAGATGTGCTGTATGTGTAAAAAGGTATTCAATAAAAACCTCAAGGGGGCCTGTGCTGTCACCTCCCCACGCGTAGGGCGAGGGTTAATATTGTAAAGTTGAGAGAACAACGATTAATTCATAACCCTGCAATGTTATAACTCATAAGCATACCTAAGAACCGGGGGTGGGGTGGGGAGGCCAGGGCCCCGCGTTTTAAGTCGAGGGATGTTAACTGCACCCCCACTTTTGAGCGGTTGCTCCCTCTTACATCGCTGATGTTGATTCGGTATGTGTGCCACTGCCATGATTACAGTTATGATAAGTTACACCCAAAATTCAACCGTCAATATCAAAGCTTATAGAAGTATAAACTAGCTATTGGAACCAGGGGACGAAGGCCCCGTTTTTTTAGACAGGGGCTAACGACAATAACTGCTCCCCCTACTTTTGGTTCAATATCCGTCCGCTAGAGTGAAGTCCCCAATCCGTCACGTAGCTCAATCGGAAGAGCGCTATCATGACGAGCCAGAACGCCACCTGCTATCGTACGATTTCTCGTGAAATACAAAGAGAAACTTACTTCTTTCTCCACATATATCCATCACTTGTCCAAACCAAAGTCATATTCGTAGTTTTGAGCTCAAGATTAACCGTATGGTTGAATTTCAAAGACAACTTTCAAGGTGAACCCTTTAAGCGAAAATGTCGCTAAAATCGCCGGACGGTGGTTCTAGTTCTCAGCCCCCCTCAATTTGCCTGGCAACACTTGAGCTGTGTCGTCACCACTTCTACAGCGAGCCGGGTTTAACACGTTGGCCTATGGGAAAATAGGTGGTATTCGGGTCGCAATTTCAAGCATTTTTAAAATAATTCGTTCAGAAGATGATACACAACTGTGATCCTAAGGCCTTGCCTATTTATATCTGGGGTCGTTTTGGCAAAATGAGTCAAATTTTTTCTCAAGAAATTGTTTTAGAACCCGGCACGCCATTCCAATGGGGTCACTTTAGGCTTATTGACGGGTATTAAAGGCGTCCACATTTCGCCTTATTGACAATACGCCAATAACCGCTAGATCAGCGCACCGCTCGAACGGAAGGTGCCATGCAGGCTTGTGTTACCATGGCAACCACCGCGACTCAACTAATCCATCTGGCAATATGGGTGGTTTCTTCGTATGAACTATAATTTTTGAAATATTAAATGTCTGTTTCACTATTTTAAAGTAATTCTTATCAAATGGATATTTCGTTTTGTATTATTTCGCTCTTCGAATTCCAGTATATACCAATTATTGTTAAGTTTTTCGTAAGAATATATTTGATCTTATTTTGTTTTTGTTATTTGATTTATACTAAAAATATGTGGTATACACCTAGAACTAGTGTAGAGCTGGTGAACGTGTAGGAACGAGACAACCTGTTCTTCTATAGCCTTGGTTCTACCTCTCTTATAGGCCTTGCAATGAAACAGATAGTTCTGTGCTTCTCGAAAAAAAAAACTTTTTTTATATAGGACAATGACGTCATCATTGAGTTAAAAATTTGTAATCAATCTTCGTTAATCTTTGTATACAATAATCGTGACTTGAATCCAAACAAGTCTTTTGTTATCGTACTCGCAACCAGGCGCGCAACCAGGATTTTCGTAAGGAGGGGGCACAACCTCAAGGGGGCCCCGTCGGGCCTCGAGGGGCCCGAGCATTGGCGGACCAATTATGACCCCTGCAATATCAGGGACGGATCCAGGGAGAATACCAGTTCGAAACCATCAATTTGCTCACCACAAGAAAAATAAGCAAAAAAACAAACAAAGTCGGACTATGTACAGCCTCCGCAGTTGCTATGATACACACCTAAGGTCTGACTTCTTTTCTCAGCTAGCGTATGTTTTTGACGGCGAATTAAGAAATGACCGTATATGCATTCAAACCGCTTTACTGAGAGCTTTCCAAATTGATATTATTAACGCCATTGCCTGCACGCTATGTATTTGCTGTTGTTTAAACAAAAATCCGTTTTTTTAGCGTTTAGCGGTGAAAACAACTGGTTTTTGCTTAAAAACAGCACATGTACAAGGTAAACCAATGCGTCAATATATAAAATTGAAGCCCTCAGTAATGCAGTTTAAATGCAAGAATGGTTTGTTTTTCTTAATTAGTCCGTAAAAACATAGCGCTAGGAGAAATCAAGCCCGACCTTAAGGTGTATCATAGCAACTGCAGCCCTGTACCTACAGTTACATATAACGGCTTGACGACACGCTCCCTACCGCACCTCCCCATCCCCGTCAACCAACTTTTATCGCTGTGGCTTGACGGCCTGTAAGTTTGACCCCCACGCTCCACAACTTTTGTAATATACAGCATAAGAAGGTCATACGGATAATCTAGGGTCACCAGTTTTTTGAAACGCTGATTATAAAATTGCGTTCCCACCCAAATAGAATGGTGTCTGTTTAAAAGAAAACAGATCCAGCCGTTCCCGGGGATCCAGCCGTCGGTTTTGGGGGACTAACTTTTTTTGGCCAAAAGGTACCGCCATTTTTTTCTCTTCGGATTTGGGCCGGTCATCCTTATTTTGGTATTTGAGCTTAAAAATATACTTTTTGAACGACAAACGCGATACTCCGTAACATATTTGCTCGGAACACACATATAAGTAGTAATAACGTTTATCTTCAAAACTAAACTCGCGGGGGCGTCGCCGATACAATTTAAGTGAGGGTCCGGCTGAAAGCGAAGAAAAATACGTCTTTGCCGCATTTTAAAGGATTTGCTATGCTATACGTAGGTGCTTAAGTTATTTAGGCGCCGCGAGCGGCGTGAAAATTGTACGGGTTTGCCTGATAATACCCAGAAATATAGGCGGTGGGGCTAGTATGACATGAATGGCATGGCCTATACCAACTTTTAGGAGCGGAGTTAGCAAACTGCCATATCAACTTTGGAACCAGTGTCAACAATTTGAATCAGCTATACCACTTGGAATTTTGTTTAATGACAAAGACTTGGAACTTAAAATCAATTGCGCCGCGGGCGCGCAAATTTTTTAGTATTATGCCCTGGATATGCATTCACGTCATGAGCCGTTTTCCACGATGGCTTTATTTTTGTGCGAAATTTTTAAAACATTTCAAAATGTTTTAAAATGTTTTAGTAGTAGCCGCTTTTCACAACATGGACAATTTGCGAAAAAAGTTTTAAGCTCTCGCCCTTCTGGACCGTAGGGCGAAGGGGTGAAGATTTTTCGCAAATTAGTCCATGTGAAAACGGCTTAAATTACTAAAACATTTTTAAACACGTTTAAATATTTTTAAAAACATTTTCACGCAAAATAATCCATCGTGAAACGGCTGATGTAAACCCTTTGGACTTTCATTGTATTGTTTTCATTTTTAAATACAACAAAACAGTGGCCAAACGGGGCCATCTCAGAGGGGCCCACCAGGCCCGCCTCTGAGCAGGAACGTAAGCCAAGGAGTGGCCGTCCCCCCCGCCTCCCCTGGAGTCGCAGGGTAGCGCTTTTCGGTGAGCGCAGCACATCCAGAGAAGGGGCCGACGAGACTGCGAAGCGCGTATCATGGACACTCTACTATCAAAGTCTGGAAGACCACGCTAACCATGGTCTTTAGAGAGTTTAGAGCACTTTAGAGGCCCCTTTAGGCCACCGCCCAACAGGACCATATCCGAAAGACGAAGGCCCTCCATGGACGTTCAAGGCCCTGTTGAGGTCAGAGGGGCCTATGGCTTTTACCAAAAGGGGTCCCTGGGCGATACAGAAGGGTCTGAACATGCCGATGGCCTGTAACCAGCACAGAGGGACCTTCTGGGCAGGTTGTATAATCTCTGTATATAGATCGAGGGGCCCCTGAGCAGGTTATAGATGGGCCCCTGGGAATGTCGGTAAGGGTGACAAAGCACCAGACAGTTTTCTTACCAAGGTCTTAAGGGCCACCTGGACAGGAACCTGAGGGGCTGAGGAGGCCCCTTGTATATGTATAAAGGGCCCTATGGTATGTCAGAGAGNTACATAGTTGATAGTTGGTGAACAATAAACTGTGTAACCGGGAACACCTTTTGCTTCTCTCATTGACTTATATATGTTTCTTTAAAAAAATGAAGCATTGTATTTCGTCGTCATATTCAAGATATTTCCCAATAGAAAATGGGTACCTTCTAGTGCTAACCCGTCCACTGTGCTAAGCGATCTATGTAGTATGTATACAGACTAAATACAATGCTTTTATATCCGTCATACTTTCAAGGTACCCGTCAGGGGATTACCACCCCACTAACTCTGAACACTGTGGTTAATGTGCACACCAGCCCCTCCTATATCCTATTCGCTGGCTACACAACCTATATCCTAGGTGCGCATGGGCAACGTACAGAAGCACATATAACAAATCTTAGTTATATTGCATGCAAATAAACAACTGTCTTTGTGTGGTGCCTAATAACAAATATTCCAGGAATGGAGTATTTGGAGATGTGTCTCGACAAGACTAACACATTGGTACCGTTAGCACTTTTCTATCTTCACTCTGTCGATACTGATCGACACAATGTGTTGGTGACCACAGATGACCTCGGCTGACCCTGTAGGGGTTACTGAATGACAATCGCATATTGATCATCAATAATGGATTATGACAACATGATCCAGAAGAAATTGAACTGATATCATGATTCAAATGCACTCGGAATAGGATGCATTCGAATATTTCCCCATTTACTTATAATGAGGAGGTAATCAGATTGACCGGCCTGAGGTTACCGATATCAGAAATCCGAGACTAATAAATTGTAGGTACCTATGACATTATGAAATCCTGCAAGGTTGAAATCCATCTGCCGAAAACTGTGGCTGTGGTACGACCACTACCGCAAACGTTTTGAAGGTGGGGTTATCACGTGACCTGGTCTGGTGACCTCAGACCTGATCTAAGATGACTTGAGGTCAATAATTTTGACATAATGTGGGTAGCTGATTTCCAAAGAGGTGTGCGAAAGACGGCAGCGCTTCCGCTATTCTCAAAAAGCTTAGGGATGGGTGGATTTCGCCCCACCCCCGCCAGGGTGCGTGATTTGAGCGATAAGAGTAATACAAGTAATTAAACTCGCGTACTCGGTGTACCACCTCACACAAGCCCCCACACAAAAAATCCTAACTCACATCGCCACCAGTGTTGTGCAGCCTACACCATCACACTATTTACAATACAAGTTATAACGGAGTGTTAAATTAACATTTGCTCTGAGCGTGTGATTCTGTGTGATATTTCAGTGAGAACGCCATCGCCCCGGAGATTTTGGCTGCGTACCGGGCCAGACAGGCTGCCGAGACGGAGCAGGCGGAGGGTCGCCTGGCCGAGCTTGCGCTCCGGCTTGTCGAGGTGAATAAAACTTGCCACCACTCTTGCTCGGACCAGCTACCACGGTGCCGCCACTCGCGTCTACTGCTACTGGCCAACCCGGCCACGTTGCACTGCTAGTGGCCACAAGTTCTCAAGACCAGTTGAACTGCACGTGGCCACAGTCAAGACCAGTAGCACTGCAGTGGCCAGTGCCAAAGACCAGGTGAACTGCATTCGCAGGGCGTCAGCTGCGCCCGGGCAGAGAGACAGATCACCGCTGAGAAACCCGCGCAGCTCTGCCTTCAAGAGATCGGACCGCAAACTCTGCAGCCTTCTGCCGGCAGCTGTAGCCGAGGCGCAACCAAGAGGATTACAGCAGTGTTTCACTGTTTCATGCCGCGTTCAAATTGTTTCAAACATTCGTCTTCATTTAGGATATAGTGATCGTACCTCTGAAATCAAAACATTTGTTTTCATTCACGGGAAGATATACAATACATAGCTTAAAGTTGTATGCATGTCTACCTAGAATCATCGGGCTTTCTGCATATTGCGTTACAAAGCTCAAGGAGCTATTTTGAAAAGTCACACAGGCACATACTTCACCTGTGGGCCACAAGTGAAGTACGCTGGTTTTTAACCAGTCCGACAACATGAAGTAGGCTGATTACGCTCTATCTGAAATCTGAATCAGCAAATACAATCGAGTATACATCGAGTATACATCACGAGTATACATCGAGTATACATCGAGGATCGAGTATACATCACAGAAAATGGTGCGCTTGGTACACATCACAAAACAGTTTATTCAAATGCTATTTACTTATTTTTAATTCAATTTATTTTTGCTTAATTTAATAATTAAACTGAACGTTGCTTTTGTTACACACATAAATAATTTGACTTTGTTATAACTTTTGCTGAAGCCCTTTCCTGAGAAACTCACACAGTTTGCATTTCGTCACCTTTCATTGGATGGTCTTGCCTGATGAATCTGCCGATGGCCTCTGCGTTGGTCGCTGCGGAGTAGATATTATGCCCCAGGCGCGCACCAGGCATTTACGTAAGGGGGGGCACAACCTCAAGGGAGCCCCGTCGGGCCTCGAGGGGGCCCCACCATTGGCGACCAAATTATGACCCCTGCACATATCAGGGAAGGATCCAGGGGAATACCCCCCTTCCAGTTTCCGAAACCATAATTTGCTCCCCCCCAATAAAAATACAAGACACAAAAAGTTCGGACGTATGTACAGCCTCCGCAGTTGCTATGGTACACACTAAGGTCTGACTTTTTTCTCCGCTAGCGTATGTTTGACGGCGAATTAAGAAACGACCGTATATGCATTCAAACCGCATTACTTGAGAGCTTCAAATTGATATATTGAATGCATTGCTTCACCTGTGTATTTTGCTGCTTTTTTAATCAATAATCGTTTTTTAGCGTTTTGCGGTGATTTATGAAAAAAAACTGGTTTTTTGCCTTCCTTTTTATTAAAAACAGCCACATGGACAAGGTAAACCAATGCGTCAATATATAAATTTGAAAGCTCCCAGTAATTGCAGTTTAATGCACGAATTGGGTCGTTTCTAAATTCGCCGTAAAACTTACGCTTAGAGGAGAAATCAAACCGGACCTTAGTGTGTATCATAGCAACTGCAGACCCTGTACCTACAGTTACAAACGGGCTGACGACACGCTTCCCCTGCCCCCCCCCCCGCGTCAACAACCTTATCGCTTGTGGCTGACGGCTGTAAGTTTGACCCCACGCTCCACAACTTTTTTATATACGCATAAGAAGGTCAAAGGATAATCTAGGCCACCAGTTTTTGAAAACGGCTGATAAGTTGCGTTCCCAACCCAAATAGAATGGTGTCTTTTAAAAAAATACGTCCAAGCCGTTCCCACTGGCGAATCCAAGCCGTTCCGGTTTTTTTGGACCAACTTTTTTTGGCTAAAAGGTACCCCATTTTTTTTTCTATTCGGATTTGGCCCGTTAACTTTATTGGTATTTCAGCTTAAAAATATACCTTTTTCGGAAAAAACGACAAAAACGCGATACTCCGTAAAAATATTAGCCGTTTTCACGATGGCTTATTTTGCGCCGAAAATGTTTTTAAAACATTTTAAAATGTTTTAACAATGTTTCAGTGGTTAGGCCCGTCTTCACGTTCGGCTAATTTGCCAGAAATGTTTTAACCCTCGCCGTATGGACCGTAGGCGAGGTTTAAAAACATTTTTCGCCCAATTAGTTCCATTCGTGAAAGCGGCTACTACCAAAACATTTTAAAACATTTAAAAAAATATTTTTAAAACATTTTCGCCGCAAAATAAACCCATTCGTGAAAACGGCTAATAGCCATTTTGCTACGAAAAAAACAACACATATAAAGTAGTTAGCAGACATGTGCTTAGGATCTGAAAAGCAGGATCATTGATCCCAGAGCGATTTCTCGACAAAACGCAATGTTGGATCTATATCCCACTGGGGGGTATTTTCCACGACAAAAATTACAAACGATGGAATTCTCGGATCCCAGCTGGCATTCCTCATTTGAATTTTGCATCGGATCTTGGATACCATAATAATAAATGAAAATGGATCTGATCCAATCGGATCTCGGATCCAACAGGATCTGACTTATAAATTTATGCCATAACTATAGTATTACTTTCACAAAATAATAACTGTAGGCATACGCCTATGCTATAGTTACATTTTACAACTAATTGAAAATAATTACAATTTCTTAACATATGGTCTCGAAAATACATATTTGTATAATGACGGGGACTGGGATCCCAGTGGATCCCAGTGGAAAAAAATGGTACCTTGCGATCTCGGATCCCGGCGGATCCGTTCGACAATGATTGAAGACGGCATCTATGATTCCCAGTGGATCCATCGACAAATTGTGAATGGGTTTATATATCCGGGTGATCCGGGATCAGATCCCAGAGATCAGATCCCCGGGATCCATTTTCGGGGAATTCCGAGCACAGTCTGATAAGTAGTAATAACGTTCCCCGGCCGGGGCCGGTACCCCCCCCCCGCCTCCCCTGGAGGCCAGGGGAGCGCTTTTCGGTGAGTCGCCAGCAACCAGAAAAGGCCGACGAGACTGCGAAGCGCGTATCATGGACACTATCAAAAGTCTGGAGGCCACGCTAAGCATTGGTCTTTGCGAGAGTTTAGAGCCACTCTCAGCAGGCTCTTAGGGCCACCGCCCAACAAAACCAATCTACTTGAAAGCCAGAAGGCCCATGAACGTTCAAAAGGCCCCTGGTTGAGATCAAGGGCCTCTAGGCATATACCAAAAGGGTCCCTGGGCGATTTAGAAGGGCGTCCTGTGAACATTGCCGAATGTGCCTGTAACCAGCACAGAGGGACCCTGGCAGGTCGGAGGGGCTCCTGGAAAGATCGGAGGGGCCCCTGAGGCAGTTTAGATGGGCCCCTGGAATTTCGTAGGGTACAAAGCAGCCAGAGCAGTTCCTTACCAGGTATTAACCGCGCCGGGCCGGTGCTCGGCGCCACCTTCCTCGGGCCGGGGGGGGGGTGAGGTGTGTTTTCGACACCCCCCTTCTAAACTCGGCTCCTATGGGACCTAGACATAAACCAAAAGTACGACGTTCGGAGAAGCTTTCGTCAAAAGGCGGATTTGGAAACTATTTTCGGTGAAATTCTCAAATTTTCCAGATTTAGGACATAGCTCCAGATATCCCCAAATATCTCGGAAACTAGATACTAGGAGTAAATAAGTAAAGAAGCATTATATTAGATATTTGGAATTTGCAATCGCACCTATACTTCCTCAAAATTTTGAGCTCAGATCAATAGTTAGGCTCCAGAGGTTCAAAATAAATAGTCAAAAATTGCATGTTTTTGGTAAAATATGTTTTCCTAATAGCATTTTATCTTAAAAAATGACACATAAAATATTTTCAACACTATCGCTGTTCCTCTCGCAAAGACGCTTTGAAAACTTATTACATGATGCACCTTTCGTAAGGTCCAAACTTTCAAAAATTTGACCTCAGGTCAAGGTCATTGGTGACCCAGATAAGTCATGTTGCATATGGGGCGACGCGCGGACGACGATACAAAGACAGTGGTTGTTCATCCCGCTCGTCTCTATCTTTCATTATATCAGGAAGTTAATTAGCAAATCATTTGCTGATGACCTCAGATGACCTCAGATGACCTTGTTGAGAATCTTTTTAGAAAACATCGCACCTAGGTTCATTAGAAGAGCTAAAAAAAACTATGATTTCTGAAATAATCAGCCTGATCCAGTTGCATACTTTCAGAATAAGAAGGCATCTGTTTATTTTCCCAGTTCCACTTATAATGGGGAGGTCAGGAAATTGACCTGACCTTAGGTCACACGATTATTCGAACAAATCCGAGATATACAAACTTTAGATAGTCATGCTCTTATGAAACCCTGTAAGTAACGAAACCATTCTGCTAAAACTGTGGCTTTGGTGGAACCGCAAACTTTTTCGGAGGTGGGGTCAACTTGACCTAGCCTGGTGCCTGACCTGACATGACCTATTGCCAAAAAACTTTTTTGAAAGCTGACAAAAGATGACTCGAACAGCGTACTGAAAAATTTGGCGCGCTACGCCGCCGCCGTTTTCCCGATTATTGCCCTGAAAAACCTGAGGGGGGGTGTCTAAACACCCCCCCCGGCCCGGCGCAGGGTAAGGGCCCCTGGACAGACCTGAGGGCTGAGGGCCCCTGAACTTGCCTTATTGGCCCTAGTCAGCACGGAGGGGCCCAGTGCCCAATTGGGTCCTTTCAACGCTGAGGAGGGGCCCTTTAAACGCTCGGGAAGGGTGTCCTTTTTAGGCACCGCTGCCCCAGGCGAAATCCTGTCTATACGTGCCTGCCTCAGAGGGGCCCCACGAGGCCGCCTAAGAGGGGTCACACGAGGCCGCTTCAGAAGGGCCCCTCGGGCCCGCCTCTGAGAGGCCCTCACGTGGCCGCCTCAGAGGGGCCCCCACGGGGCCGCCTCAGAGGGGCCCCACGGGGCCGCCTCAGAGGGGGCCCTACGGGCTACCCTCAGAGCGGGGCCCCACGGCGGCCGCCTCAGAGGGGCCCCCACGGGCGCCGCCTCAAGAGGGGCCCCAACGGGGCCGCCTCAGAGGGGCCCCCACATTTCTTTAAGGAGGGGCACGCGGCCCGTGTGCCCCCTTGGTTGCGCCTTTTGTGTATGCCTCCGACTCTCCAGCTGGACCAGTTGATGTCTCTGAGACTATCAGGCAGTCACGAATAAGACAGGTATGTCCGATTGAGGATCGAGACCCCGAGATTCGACTGCGATCGAGGGGTTGTTTAGACGCCCACCTTCGAACTCAGCTCCTATAAGACGCAGACAAAAGCCGAACAAAATTGCAAATCCGTGTAACCCGGCATGACTGAGGGGTGGGGAGGGGGGGGGGTGGAGCGTTTAGCGTCCCTGTCATTTTTTTCTCGTTATAACTCAAAAACGATTAGCGCTATCAACGTGAAATCTCGGGTACCTTTTTCTACATCAATTTCACGTCTTGTGGGAAAATGAAACAATTTTGTTGACAAATTTGTGAGATATAGCGAATTTAGAGACGTCACTACACACTGTTTTTACACATAAATCAGCAACTAAATTGACCCCGTCTTAACGTGCTACGTTTATAACTTTTCGACCAAGTTTCTAGAATAATGCCA
Source organism: Semibalanus balanoides (assembly GCA_014673585.1). Lineage (NCBI taxonomy): Eukaryota > Metazoa > Arthropoda > Thecostraca > Balanomorpha > Balanidae > Semibalanus > Semibalanus balanoides. The sequence continues at coordinate 19,256 of VOPJ01009545.1, forward strand.
AGTTTCCTCCGAATCAATAACTCCAATAAGCTTAAAGTTATTATTCACGGTAGTGATTTAAGTGAAAGCGAAGGAATTGAAATTGCTCAATTGTTTCACAAATTTATAATTAACCCGCACCTCACTCACACCACACTCTAAGGGTGCTCGGCGCCACCTTCCTCGGGCCGGGGGTGTTTCGACACCCCCCCTTCTAACTCGGCTCCTATGGACCTAAGACCATGAACAAAATATACGTTCGAGAGCATGGCAAAAGGGATTTCAAAACATTTTGCGTGAAAAAATTTTATCGCGTCAATATTTTAGGGTCACCAGAGGTCATCAAGGTTCAGATTTCCAGATTTAGGACATAGCTCCAGATACCCCCAATTATCTCGGAAACTATGATAGCTAAGAGCAAACGATTAAAGAAGCAATAGATGGCTATTTAAATTTTTAATCGCATGCAGGTACTCAATTTTGAGCTCAGATCAATAGTTTAGGCTCCAGAGGTCATAAAATGTAAAAAATGCTGTCTTTGGTAAAATATGTTTTCCTGAATAGCATGTTATCTAAAAATGACAGATAATTTATTTGAACACAATCGTGTTTCTCTCGTCAAGACACTTTGAAACATGTACATGAAGACCTCGTAAGGTCAACTTCAAAATTTGACCTCAGGTCTAGGTCATTTGGTAACCCGATAGGTCATGTTGCATATCGGGCGTCGCGTCCAGACGATACAAATGCATTTGTGTCGTCCGCTCGTCTCTATTTTTTATTATATCAAGAGTTATTAGCAAATCATTGCTGATGACCTCAGATGGCCTCAGATGACCTTACAGAGATCTCTGAGAAACAATCGCACCTTGATCATCCAGAATGAGCTAAAATAACATGATTCTGAAAGAATCAGCCTGATCCAATGCATATTTTCATAATAGGAAGCATCTGTTTATTTTCCCGTTCACTTATAATGGGGAGGTCAGGAAATTGATCTGACCTTAGGTCACCGATATACAAAATCCGAGATATGCAAACTTTAGGTAGTAATGCTCTTATTAAATCCTGTAAGTACGAAACTGATCCGCCAAAACTGTGGCTTTGGTGGAACCGCAAACTTTTTTGGAAGTTTGGTCACATGACCTAGCCTGGTGACTTGACCTGGCATGACCTATTGTCAAAAAATTAAAGCTGTATACAATATGAATGAAGAGGTACTGCAAATTTGGCGGCGCTACGCGCCGGTGTTTTCCCGATATCCAGGACAAACCTGAGGGGGGTGTCTAAACACCGGCCCGGCACGGGTTAAAACAAATCCAGCAGCGGACGGCGGGCCGGGTGGCATGTGGCGCCGCCTGGAGGCGGCCGACTCTATTACTGAGTGGCGGATGTGGCGCGACGCGGCGGCGATCAGTTCATCGTGATATTCAATTATGTTTGTTATTTATCTTGTCGTGTTCAGTTGCGTACCGTAATCTAAGAGCGGTGCTTTTATAAAATATCACACGGGGCCGATTAATAATTTCTTTAGGACCGAGGTCGTTGTTGGATTTTGATTTTCCGCCCGAGACCGAAGGTTGAGGGTGGAAAATCTCACAACGACTGAGGTTCTAAGGAAATTATATCGGCCTAAGTGTTATATTTATTTTACATTATGTCTACCTCCGTTTTAAAAACTGCGTTAAAAATAGTTTGGTAAAACGTAAATGCCCTGCGGGCCGAAAGCTTTGACCAATTGACTTAACATTTATTTTCTGAGAGCTGAAAACCTTTTACCACACGCTCGAGCTAATGCTAAGAACATATTGAGACGTATGATCATATTTAATAATTTTCCTATTTTGCGCCAATCTTTTCATGATTATGTGTCTTGTATGTTTTCATAACTCTAAAAATACACATGTTTTTGTCGTTGAGGGTGGCCTTGGTCGGCATGGCTCCGCTCAGCGGGCGCGGACGGGGGACGGGGGGAAGTGTCCCCCAACATTTTCGGATTTTAACATTAGGCCTATTTGGGCGATTGCCATGGAAAGAATGGACTTCAGAAGACCTCCGTCCCCCCCAACTTTCGGGAGGTGGCGTTGCCCCTGCTTGGTCGGCTTGAGGAAACCCTCAGTCAGCTTGAGGGGGCCCTTGGTGAGCTTCAGGGGCCTTCGGCAAGCTTAAGGGGGCCCTCCGTCAGTTTGAGGGGCCCTCAGCCACCCTAATGAGGCCCTCGGCCGGCTTGAGGGACCCTCAGCCAGCTCGAGGGGGCCCTCATAATTATTGAGGGGCCCTTGGCCAGCTCGAGGAAACCCTCAGTCACCTTGAGCGGCCCTAGGTTGGCTTGAAGGGCCCTCAGCTAGCTCGCGAGGGCCTTTGGCTAACTTGAGGGGGCCCTCAACCAGCTTATGGGGCTCTTGGTCACCTTGAGGGGGCCCTCAGCCGGCTTGAGGGCCCTCTGCTGGCTCGAGGGTCCCTCAGCCAATTTGATGGGACCCTCGGACAGCTTCAGGGGTCCTGGGCTGGTCTAGAGGGCCTTTTCCAGGCCTGAGAGTGCCGTAGTCTTATCCGGGGAAGCTCTCGGCTGGTCTGAGATGAAGCTTGCAAGGTCTGAAGGGCCTTCGGGCCGTTCACGAGCAAAGCAGTTTTGTCCAAGGGGCCCTAAACGTCCCAAGAGGCTCTTAGGGACCCTTGGCTACGCCTCTGGGATGCAGCCAGTATAAACAATTTCACGAAATATTTGCGCAGCATTTGTCATAACTAAAAAACAAAAATGATATTTTTGTTTGATAAATATATTTGTCTTCTGAATTGGGATTTGAGTAATGAAAAGAACATGTGTATAATTACAGTACAATGCTGGTACTCGCTCTTTTGCTGGATTATTTTGTTTAATTTCGTCTTACTTATATTTGTCTAAGTTCTATTTTTAAGTGAAATGTGTAGCTCTTGAGGTTGTTTTGAAATGGATGCATGAGATACAAATTCGGCGCACTGAAACTTTTGCTTACAATATTATTGTGAAAAGAGGGCTAATTGATGAAAAGTGCATGGGTTATTAGGTATCCTTTAAATCTTTATTTTCGCTTCATCTTGATCTATCTTTAAAGTATTTTTTGCAAAAATGTTTCAGGATTGGTCATTGGATTTCTGATTTCTGATTTGAATTGCATAACATTTGTATTGCACATATATGTTTGTTGTTCTAAAAATTTAAAATTTTACATTCCCCCCAATTTAATAATAAATGTATCATTCATTTGTGCTCATGATATTTGCCCGCCAACCGAGTATGAACCGACCTGTCAGTCCAAGTCACATCCACAAATATGAAGGTGTAAGGTGGTGTAAATGTCAAGTTGCTGTTATTTCCGACTTATCTACAAAGCCACCAAGCAACATGTTTGCAGATGCTCCAAACACTTATAATTTATGATGCAAGTGGTGTAATTGCTAGTACCATATTACACCATATTGCTAGTACCACAGTACCATATTGTGTTTGTGATTCATGTGTTAAATTGAATGGCATCTCCTTGTTATGCATGCATATTTAGCAATAACAGCACTTCCTCACTTCTCAGATTGAATGAGTTTGACTTGTTAAAGATGTCAGAAGAAGTTGATGTTACTTGTTCAACTATGTATATTGGCCAGCTCCAGCTTCTTTAAAGGGAGGTGTTCACCTTTAACATGGGGTTTTGAACTGAGATAGCAGCAGTTTTGTAGAGCAGATCGAAAAATTAGTTATGCTGAAGAATAAACTCGCAACGTAAAGTAGTTTCGACACAGGATAAGTCTGCATTTTCACCCCACCCCCGAAAACACTCCCGAAAACAGCTCCGGTAGCTCGCCGCCAGGCAGGCGCCGGAGGTAGGACACTCTCTGACACGTAGTACCTGATACGACGCCTCGTTAATATCCGCTCAGCCGCCCGGGCCTGCGCGGCAACCCTTTGTCAGCGACTGTAATAGGCGTCTGGCGGAGCCAGAACGCCACCTGCTATCGTCCGATTTCTCGTGAAATACAAAGTGACACTTATTTTTCTCACATATATCCATCACTTGTCCAAACCAAAGTCATATTCGTAGTTTTTGAGCTCAAGATGCACCGTATGGTTTGAATTTCAAGACAACTTTCAATGGTGAACTATTCCCTTTAAAGCTGATGACGCAAAAATCAATGTTGGTGAGGCACTCGCCCCGCCAAAAGTGTATTGGAAACTCCGCCACTGATACTAACCTAGGCAAAAATATAACCAGCTTAGTCATGAAGAACAGTGCCATGAATACAAAGGATTCAAATCGCACAAACATGGTAAAACGTGATAATTATTTTGCCCTCACGAGGATTGAAGCCTCGAACAATTCTGATGCGGACGGCTCAGCGAGCACGCCTGCCCGATTCGCGGCGTTTGGGTCACCCGAGCACTGAGCATTGTGGGTCGCGCCGTTCTGTTCCGGTCCAGCACACAGCGCGTCGCAGGCCGGCACTGCCTGGGGAGCAGCGGAGCCGGCTGACCAGACCGGGAGAAGGCAGCGGTGGGCGGCCAGTGGCCACACGTGCCCCGACCAGCCACCGACACAGAGGTCCACACGTGCCCCGACCAGCCACCGACACAGAGGTCCACACGTGCCCCGACCAACCACCGACTGAGACATGCAGCCGACCGTGCTCTGCTGCTGCTGCCTACTGCTCTGCGGCGCGCTGGGTGAGAACGGCCCGGGTGTCGGGTGTCGGGTGTCGGGTGTCGGGTGTCGGGTGTCGGGTGTCGGGTGTCGGGTGTCGGGTGTCGGTGGTCGGGTTGTCGGGTGTCTGGTGTCGGGTGTCGGGTTGTCGGGTGTTCTGGTGTCGGGTGTCGGTGTCGGGCTGTCGGGTGTCGGGTGTCGGGTTGTCTGGTTGCGGTGTCGGTTGTCTGGTGATCGGGTTCGGTGTCGGGTGTCGGGTTGTCGGGTGTCGGTGTCTGGTGTCGGGTGTCGGGTTGCGGGTGTCGGGTGTCGGGTGTCGGGTGTTGGTGCCGGGTGTCGGGTTGTCGGGTGTCGGGTTGTCGGGTGTCGGTGGTCGGTGTCGGGTGTCGGGTGTTCGGTGTCGGTGTCGGGTGTCGGGTGTCGGGTGTCGGGTGTCGGGTGTCGGGTGTCGGGTGTCGGGTTTCGGGTGTCGGGTGTCGGGTGTCGGGTGTCGGGTGTCGGGTGTCGAGTGTCGGGTGTCGGGTGTCGGGTGTCGGGTGTCGGGTGTCGATAGTGTGCCAGTGCTGACTGTAGGGTTCTCGCTATAAAGTGTTGTCGCTAAAAGTGGTATTTATTTACCATCATCACTTTAACTGAAGTCAAGGAAGGGACACATGTTACATTTGCTTAACCCTTCTAGTGGCAGGCTCCTTAAATAGCCTATTAGCGGCAGGGGGAGGGGATTGTTTTCAGCCCACCTTGAGATCTCGAGATCTTCTTCTCTGATTTTCAAAAATCTAACAAAAGAGAGGATCTATATATATATATCTATATATATTATATATATATATATATCACAGGTGCCATGTTGTTAACCGATTTAATTGCATTTAACATGGATCGATCGATATGGAGTTGGAGTTTGATATTTGACGATGAAATTTGACAATTCGAAAATTACTACAAATGCAGGTTACTACAGGTTAAGTGCAGGTACAGGCTATGCAGGTTAAGTGCAGGTTACTAAACATGTGGTTAAAGTAAATCCGTTATCAAATCGTATTTTATGTTTGTTTTTATTGATGCAATTGTGTGTTATTCAAACATCAGAAACAAATATTTTTAAAGCATATTTCTGCCATAGGCGGTACCAAGTTAGTGAAAATGGGAGGCCAAATACATAAAATATTAACAGCAGGCAAGCTACTACCAAGCAATACCAGTAAGTTACTGATCATAGATAGTTCTGTTTTGCATGTTGTACTTCATCATAGGCGTATCCAGGATTAAAATTGGGAAGGAGAAGGCAAAGACATTTTGATAGGTATATTTCCGCTATGATAACAGTAACTAGTCAACAGTGACTATTTCACTGACAGCTTCAATTCACATTGGTTACCCGCTTTTTAAACTCGCCTTTTATCGTACACTTATTTATAGAGCACCCTCTGGTACGTGTTTCATCAGAAAACTGCAGTATGCTGTCATTGTAGGCACA
>VOPJ01009552.1:0-14806 GCA_014673585.1 Semibalanus balanoides
AAACGGCTATTATCACGTTTGGGAGTGTATTAACACTCCAGTTAATACACCGCTACATATAAGCACATGGTCGATGGGAAAACATTCTTCGGTCATGCACTGAGTGTTTATAAGTTATAACAGAAAGAAAGTTTATAAGAACGACACTGAGAACTTGTAATTGTCGAGTTTATTTTGTATGTGTACGTGTTTCAGTTACTTTATCTCAGTGCTGAGGCCTGATAATGCAATAATCGAAGCACTGTAGACAAAACAACTCAATAACTGCAGATTTACACCGAATCGGTTTGTTACAAACCGCATAGAAGAAGGGTATTTGTTTAGCCAACAGCCAAAGGGTGTCAAATTTAATTTAATGCAACCCTAAAGTAGGTAGTGACTTTGATTCCTATTGCCTTTTTCAGTCTGCAATCAGCTAAGCGGAAACAAAATGCTAGGCGTAAAACGTCAAAATAAACCTAATTACCTTTCGCCGATCTCCAGCACGATGTGCTAATGTTTCAGCGTGATTACAAACGAGCGCAAAGAGAGTCCTCATTGAATACCGGATTTTGCTCACATAAAAGCGGCCGACCCGGCCCGGCCCGGTTCGGCCGGGCCCGGCCAGACCGTAACGCTGGTCAGAAGCCTATATCTTCTGAACCCCACATCTGATTGACAAGCGGTCTTCGCCATCTGATAGCCCCATGCAATGACATTATGATAATTGATATGTGTTTTATCACGTGAGGGGTCAGCATGGCGCGTGACACGTGCCGCATGTGTCACGCGCCATGCCAGGGGTGTCAGCAAACATTATCCTGCTATAGCGGTGAAACGGCTGGACCTATTAAGCTGAAATTCGGTGTGTGGTTTGAGACCACACCACTGGTAATGTTTCACAGGTCAAACTTAGGTCACAACTGCAACAGATGTGCACGTGCACCCCTGTTCCGTCCGGAAATATACCTCCAAACATCGTTGCAATACCGGAGCCTATATCTCGGCCACCAAACGTCGCAAAAGACACGGGTTCACACTGAAGTGGGTAGAGAAGTAAGACTAGGTAGGTCTGAATAATTTAGCTGAGAAATGTTGGCTCGATAATAACGTTTACTCAGACGATTTAACATAAAAATCAATAAAATCCTCGCAAGTTTATTCTTGCAATCCAAGGCATCCAGGGATGGAGGTCTGAAACAATAATCGTATCTTGTCCAGTCCAGCACTATTGAAGTTTCTATCATAACACTTTATACAAAGTCTTACTCAATCTTAACGTCATAAAAACCATGCGTCATATCAAGTCCAAAATCAGCCAATCAGGCGATTGGAGTTACAGGTGTAAACCCGGGTGGCCCGACTTTTTAGGACTGGAATATTAAATAATTAAAGAGGTTTCTTTGAAAATGTGAAAGCGTCACAAGTCATTTTCGAGTATGCGCCACAACTTGGCTATCTCAACTCAGAACCCCATGTTAAAGGTGAACTGTTCCCTTTAAGGCGTCTTACCGGTAAATTAATGTCGATCAGGAGAGTTCTTGTGTATTATAAGTTGTGCAAAATAAGTAATCCAAGATTTTGCTACATCGGGTGATTATGGTACAATTTGTATAGTTATACAAATATGCTACAACTTCAAAAGCTGTTTGTTGTGCAAAGAAACATTTGTCCTGCAGCACATGAGCGCATGTCACACAAAACCGAGATAAACGAAGTGAATCAAAGGCCTTCGGAGCATCTCGGACCACAAAAGCATGATTATAAACTAATGCGTACCTCAACACCATTTCAAGTCGCTGACCATGACTTAATTATTATACCCCAACAATAATTGAATCGATGTATGTGCAGTCGGTCTATTATGTGTCTTCACTTTTTTAGTTCCTAAAACTCATCTAATTTGACATCTAATTTCACTTCATGTAAACAGAAGTGAAATTAGACGACTTTTAGAAGCTAAAAAAGGGAAGATACATAATAGACCGACTGTACACACAGCTGACGGTCAGCACTTCCATCTGAAGAACACCAACGCTACCGAGCTGCCTCGCTTTCGCGCCATAACGCCTGTATTTGCCGCTGCGGCAGCTCCAGTGTGGCAGCGACAGACCGCGGGCGGCGTGACACGCTTCCGTCTGGGTCAATGGTCGCCGGATCGCAGGTCGGCGTCTGCGGCGACCGGGGGCCCCGAGGGGCGCCAAGCCCAGCGCAAACCGTGCCGCCTGAACACGGCGGCGTTAAATCGCCGCGGCGCTTGAACGCACTGGCTGCCGCTGACAGCACGCCACGCGCCGGACGCCTTCGGTGGTGTCGTTCGCCATCGCTTCGGCCTCGGGACCCAGCGTCAGACAGCAATCGGACCGTCATATGACCTCTGTTGGACGTCATCGGACTGCCATTGGACTGCCATCGGACCGCGATCGGAACGCCATCGGAACGTCATCGAAATGCCATCGGAATGCCATCGGACCGTCATGACGGTCCGACGAGTGACGCGTGAGGACCATGACGCGTCATTGCCAACGGACCGCCATCGGATTGGGCCACGATTGGAGCGCCATTGGACCATCATCGGAAGTGTCCATACCACGGAGGGCCGGTGGGAGCTGTACAGGGGAGCGTGTCCGTACCACGGAGGGCCGATGGGAGCTGTACAGGGGAGCGTGTCCGTACCACGGAGGTCCAGTGGGGGCTGTACAGGGGAGCGTGTCCGTACCACGGAGGGCCGGTGGGAGCTGTCCAGGGGAGCGTGTCCGTACCACGGAGGTCCAGTGGGGGCTGTACAGGGGAGCGTGTCCGTACCACAGAGGTCCAGTGGGAGCTGTGCAGGGGCTGAGCCGCGCGCCACGGCCATTCCTGCCATGACCGGCTCGAGTCCCGAGTACATGGTCGATTTATGAGGTCATTATTGCCCGGCTTGGATCCGGCGCCAAGATACACGGCACGATACGGCGGCCCACGTTCTGCCTCGGCGGGACGTCCGACGGACGGGACTAAGACGGGCTGATAATAAACAACTGATGGAACATTGATTCTGTGGAGGCTTTTAGAGCCATACATATGTTAGAAGTCGTGTAAGCTGGTTCAGAAATCTATCTATAACCTTTTTGCACTCGCATTTGGCCATTCAGCATGACTGTTTGAAGGGCAATTTCAATAATCATCACTCGACAAATCAGATCGGCTGCTGGCGCTGGAATTAACAATGAGCAAAACTATTTAAACACTAGATTATTCATCCTGCAAAACTGATTGATTATTCAACATGATTTCGACTATGGTCGAAACATTTCGTCACTTCGCTATTAGCTTTTGTGCGTTGACGGAAAAAGATGGGCGATCAACATAACTGCTCGTCGGTCTGCATTATCATTCAGCATTCGTTTTTATCACTTCATCATTGTTGAAAATAAAATGTTTATGAATGCATATGTACTTTAGAGCATGCAAATTCCTACACAAACATTGACCAAGCGATGCTAAAATTTAGGTAAGAAATGTAAGGCAGTAAGCTTTATGATTGCATGCAAGTTTCGTTCAGTCGCAATACGTGTGCAAATGTTATGCATCAACTGCATTAAACACAGTGGTAACTTCAACGCATGTATTGTATGTATTTCACCGGACAGAAGCGATCACCCCCTTCCTCTTCCCTACCCACGAAGCCAGCATTCACCTACCCATACCGTGTATTGCATATGAACATTGCCAGAAATAAAGCGAAATAATGCATGCTGTCCTCTGCAACTGGGAGGCTCAATGAATGTCATTCCTTCCTCATACACCCCTCCCGCTGCCGCCCCTGATTGTGTTATCTATGAAGCAAGGCGCCGGAACCTTCCAAAAGTTGACGGGGGGGGGGGGTAGGGACAGGAGCATTCTGAAGATCGATTATTGTCCAGCAACGCCCATACGGCGTAATGTTCAAGTCTGAAAAAGTTTGGGGGCGCTGCCCCCCCTGCCCCCTTCCCCAGGGTTCCTGCGGGTCTTGGTCTTGGTGTTCCCGCCGCTTCCCCGGGTTCGCGGCCTTGTCTGGTTGGTTCCCCCTGGCTTCCCGGGGTTCCTGCGTCCTTGTCTGGTGGTTCCCCCCCCCTGCGCCCTTCCCCGGGTTCCTGCGTCCTTCCCCGGGTTCCTGCGTCCTTGTCTGGTGGCGCGCCCTTCCCCGGGTTCCTGCGTCCTTGTCTGGTGGCGCCCTTCCCCGGGTTCCTGCGTCCTTGTCTGGTGGCGCCCTTCCCCGGGTTCCTGCGGCCTTGTCTGGCGGCGCGCCCCTTCCCCGGGTTTCTGCGGCTTGCCCCGGGTTTCTGCGTCCTTGTCTGGCGGCACGTTACATTACTTATGTGTCAGGCTGAAACATGCAAACGAGCTACGAATGAAAAACAATTAATTTTTAAGTCATTGAATAATCTGATTGTTGTAAACGAAAACGCATGTCCGGTTGATTGCACGCCATGCTGTTGACCGTTGCCCTAACTTTAAACTTAGTCTGTGCACAGTAAAATTTCCTCAATGACGAGTTGTAATGGAATGCCGAAGAATGGTTTTGGCGAATAGTGAATCCTTATGGTGAAACGGCAAGAAGTGGTCCCCTCTATATGCAGAGTGCTTAAAATAGTTTTGCTCATTGTTCAAATGCGATTGCAAAAAGGTGTAGTATAGCTTTGGACTCACTCGACGTATATCGAGACGCGCGCTGGTCCAACTCACCACAATTCGGTGCCCCTTTCGCTGCATTGACTTTGGACATGCTTCAATAGATGGCGTGAGAATAATAAACGCGTCAGAGATAATGCATGTTTTGACCGTACCTCATTCTGGGAAACGTCGTTAGTTACATATTGCCAACTCAGATTTGCATAGATGGAATATACGAGGGTACTTAGTTAATCCGGCATCGCATTGAACTGGAAATAAATATGACCCGTAAATGTTTAACAGGACCACGGCTATACAATTTAGCTGTAGCACACATCGAGCTACTAAACAATGCTGAGGAGTATCCCTGTCTTCACATATCGTGATGCTGGCAACCGTTATAACGGAATCCAGTTGCATTGTGCTGAGCAGTCAGAATGAGCCGAGATTTCTTGCTGGATTGAATTAAGTAAACGATATGTTTTACTTCAAAAACCCGAACGAATTCATTGTCAATGTTGAATACTCTTCTCAAAGACACCATTCTTTGTGCCAGTTTCAGGACCATTGGCTTCTCGAATCACAGACACACTGCGCATCAGAGATACATAAAAGGCTGAAGCGAGCGTCGAATGGGACATGCTTGGTGAAAGGAATTAGGTCCTCTTTTAATGGCCACTTTGGCAAGATTTAGAATGCGCACTAAATTTGGCCAGAATGGTTGCTGGAAAGATACGGTTCCCTTCTGCCAGTATACATACCGCAGTGTGGCGGTCCCACGCCGTCAGATTTGATGCAAGGCAATGACGCTGAGGGAAGGCTTAACACGGCTACCTGATGTACCTAATGTACCTAATGACTGATGTACCTAATGACTGATGTAAGTGAAAAGGAGGTAGCGGTATTTGGTGAAAACATTGATGTGATTTTGGGTGTACTTGTTTTTGGCCAATATGTAGGGAATACTCATTCATTCTGAAATGTAACCCAGTTTCCTGTTGAAGATGGAAAGCACTCCTGCTCTCCCCAGTCCTTACATTACGGGACACACACTGCCTGCTGGCTGTAAATCAGTTTGGTGCCCCAGTGCTCCGGCGGCTTTACAGGTGCAGTAACGGGAGACCAAGAGGCCTCAGGAGACCGAGGGCAGGAGTTACATGAGACCGGGAGAGGACCAGGAGTCACAGGAGATAGGACCTGGGAGTGACGGGAGTGAGCTTCCGGCTCACGGCTTACACGGCAAAATGTCACATATGAGGTCCAAGTCGGAAGTTAGATGGTTAATGTATTTGTATTTATGTACATACATACATTGCCAGGAAAGCGGTAGGGGAAAGCCCTTTTAAGGCAATGGCTATAATAACAATAATGGCTAGGTATGTGAGAAAAGACAAGTACCTACAGTGGAAGATGCGTGAAACGCACTTCATTGCACTTAGTCAAAGCTTTATGGCTGCCGTGTTTTCATTATAAATCAGCATTATCACCTGTTCAACATTGGAAACAAATAAATACAATAGCCGTTTTCACGATGGTTTATTTTGCACGAAATGCTTTAAAACATTTTAAAATGTTTTGAAATGTTTTGGTTGTAGCCGCTTTCACGATGGACTAATTTGTGAAAAAAATGTTTTAACCCTCGCCCTACGGCACCGTAGAGCGAGGGTTAAAACATGTATCGCAAATTTGTCCATCGTGAAGATGGCTACTGCTGAAACATTTTAAAACATTTTAAGATGTTTAAAACATTTCGCGCAAAATAAGCTACCGTGAAAACGGTGGCTATCACCTGTTCAACATTGGAAACAAATAAATACAATGTGTAGAAGCCTGCCCAGAAGATAATTGACAATGATATTATCATCCTGTTACTATATTGACAGGAAAACTGTAAAGTCCTTAAACAACAAGAAATCCCAACAGCTAAGAAATCCGTCAAATATGAGCCCATCAAACAATCGTCTTATCCATACTAGCAGACATCAAATGAGGTGATTAAAATTTAAGCACTACCACAGTGATACTGTGGTAACGTTAAGTACTGCGCATTAAAGGGGTTAAGGAGTTGCTGTTTTGAAGATATTCAATTTGTCTCTTCTAACCGTCCAAATAATCGGGTACCTTGTCTTTGAAGTAATGTGATCTACTGTGCCCTTTTTAAGTTGACCTCTACAGTGCCCTTTTTCGCTGAAGGTCTGGTGACCCAAGTGCTTCTCCTCCTTGAGCAATTTCGACGCAGGAAAACTTAGACAAATCTGGTGCAATTGGGAGCTAGCTTTAAAGTATTGCTGGGTTGCATGCCTGTGACTCTTAAATACTAATAGCACGACTTGCGCGCCACTATAGTTTGTAGTTTGTACACCGGGCGGACACAAATGGGGTGCCTCGTCTACCACTTGTATCATATCTGTAAGTTCTAGCAGCGGGCCAGTAGCACCTTAACACCTGTACGGCAGGGTACGGCAGGCGTCACTGCCTAGTGTCCACTCCAGTGCCTCACGTATCTACCTACACCGATAGTAATCACTGCAGTAAGCACAGCAGTAACTCGGACAGGCCGACACGCGAAATTCCAAGCTGCACCCTGCACTCTACTTCACGACAAGCCAAATGCTTGCCTGGAGTGTGATGGAATATGTGCAGAATGTGCTGTACGCTTGGGCAGGGTGAGACAGAAGTCAGGAAACGCTTTAGAATGTTCATCTGCTGAACATGTCTTGGTCAGTCAATTTACCGTTTCAGCATCAGCTTTGTGTCATCATTGTTCACCATGATGCTCGGCGTCATCACTGCGTCGTCATTCAAAAAGCCAATGAGAATTCATCATGTAACATTGCCCGTTTATACCCTACGCTCCGAGTTGCGCAGTCCTGCAGGAGCTGTGTTCAATATACACCGGCACGTAGCATCGGGAAAGTTTTGAGAGCATGCAGCTCTGAGGCTTAAAATGACCTTAAACTGTCTCCGAAAGTCTGTCACAGTCTTTGCACGAGCTAGCTCATGAATATGCTTGCAAAAGTTTACGGAAGTAAGACTGTCCGACTAGGGTAGGAGGCGATGCAGGCATATCACTGGTCTAGCCAGGCTGGAGGTTAGTTAATATTCCAGGGCATACATACTCATTAGTACTTTAAAACATAAAATGATGATAAGTCACCTAAAAGACATGTTGACTCATATTTGTGTAATGGACGCACATTCCCACGTCCCCTACTCACTCAAAGCATAGTACCTGTTACCTGAGCACTTGCAGTGTGCATAATGCACACACACACACACACACATATATATATATATATATATATATATATATATATATATGTATATATAATATATCTTTTTTAGCCATTGCATGGAAATAAAATACAAGTGTATGTAACATCGTCTCACAGGAAGGCATATAGCGGGCTTTAGCTTGTTGAATCTGTCGTGCTGCTTGTGAGCAGGAGAGCAGTGCATTCAATTCACTTTGAATTTTGCCGCAGGTGCGATAAGCTGCAATAACCATTCAAAATACCTTTCCTGTAGGCGACATCTCGCTACTGGTCATTACATTAAATGTTGTATAGTAGGCACCATTGCAGGACAAAAAAGACGCCTTCAAAACAGTCTAGCTCATTCTGAAATATGTATTCATTGAACAAACATAAATATCTGAGGTTAGAAATGCTTTTAATCATGTCATGGTAACATCTCTCTCTACTTTGGCTTGCCAAAGTCCACGCACATATTTCTAAATGGCGAATCACTGGAAACGCCTAGCTGTCATGGCCAGCTCGGGGCCCAGCGCGCACACGTCCATTGCACATCACAGGGGCCAATTTGACTAATGGCCTGGTGAAAAACATTGGATGTTCTGCTGGTCACACAACTCCAAACACGTGAGCCTCCATACCAACACGGAACACACACTCACGCCAGAAAACGCCAACTGACCGGTCGATTGCGAGCTGTCCACGGCTCCACCCAAACAGCGCTCACCCACCGCCGTTATCAGCTCCATCCCAGGTAGGTCGAGCTCCTGCGGCACACGACTCCCGCGGCGCCGTCGCGGCCAGCCCACAGCTCATCTGAAAGAGCTGCGGCGGCTCGGTCCATGACAGCTGTGTGGCGCTGTCTAAGCCGGCCCGGTCAGCGCCGGCTCCCCGGAGGGTACTGAGGACGGCGCGCCGCCACCGCCTGTCACCGTTTTCAATTGGCGACACGGCACCCGGGGACGAGTGGCGAGATACCCAATCTCGCCGCGGAGGCGGCCGAGATGTGAGGCGGACCGGAGTACATAAAGACACCAGTCCGGATTCGAGGAGGCGGAATGGAGAGCTGTGGTGGACCAGAGTACAGACAGACACCAGTCCGGGTCCGAGGAGGTGGAATGGAGAGCTGTGGTGGACCGGAGTACAGACAGACACCGTCCGAGTCCCGAGGAGGCGGAATGAGAGAGCTGTGGTGGACGGAAGTACAGACAGACACCAGTCCCCGGGTCCGAGGAGGCGGAATGGAAGAGCTGTGGTGGACCGGAGTATCAGAGCAGAACAGTCCGGGTCCGATGAGGCGGATGGAGAGGCTGTGGTGGACCGAGTACAGACAGACACCGTCCGGTCCGAGGAGGCGGAATGGAGAGCTGTGGTGGACCGGAGTACAGGCAGACACCAGTTCGGGTCCGATGAGGCGGAATGGAGAGCTGTGGTGGACCGGAGTACAGACAGACACCAGTCCGGGTCCCGAGGAGGCGGATGGAGAAGCTGTGGTGGGACCGGAGTACAGACAGACACGCAGTCCGGTCCGATGAGGCGGATGGAGAGCTGTGTGGACGGCGGAGTACAGACGGACACCAGTCCGGGTCGAGGAGAGCCCGGAATGGAGAAGCTGTGGTGGACGGAGTAGCGACAGACACCAAGTCCCGGGTCGAGGAGGTGGAATGGAGAGCTGTGGTGGACCGGAGTACAGGCAGACACCAGCCGAGTCCGAAGGAGGCGGAATGGAGAGCTGTTGTGGACCCGGAGTACAGACAACACCAGTCCGGGTCCGAGAGCGGAATGGAGAGCTGTGGGTGGACCGGAGTACAAGACAGGCACCAGTCCGGGTTCCGAGGAGGCGGAATTGGAGAACTGTGGTGGACCGAGTACAGACAGACACCAGTCCGGGTCCGAGGGAGGCGGAATGGAAGCTGTGGTGGACCGGAGTACAAGACAGACACGCAAGTCGCGGGTCCAGGAAGGCGGATGGAGAGCTGTGGTGGACCGGAGTACAGACAGCCACCAAGTTCGGTCCGAGGAGGCGGAATGGAGAGCTGTGGTGGACCGGAGTACAAACGACACCAAGTCCGGGTCCGAGAGGCCGGAATGAGAGCTGGTGGTGACCGGAAGACAGACAGACACCAGTCGGGTCCGAGAGGCGAATGGAGAAGCTGTGGTGGAACCGGAGTAACGACAGACACGCAGCCGGGTCCGAGAGGCCGGAATGAAGAGTGTGGCGGACCAGAGTACAGACAGACACCAGTCCGGGTCCGAGGAGGCGGAATGGAAAGCTGTGGTGGACCGGAGTACAGACAGACACCCAGTCCCGGGTCCGAGGGGCGGAATGGAGAGCTGTGGGGACTGGAGTACAGACAGACACGCAGTCCGGGTCCGAGGAGGCGGAATGGAGAGCTGTGGTGGACCGGAGTACGACAGAACACCAGTCGCGGGGTCCGAGGAGCGGAATGGAGAAGCTGTGGGGGAACCGGATACAGACCAGACACCAAGTCCCGGGTCCGACTAGGCGGATGGAGAGCTGTGGTGGACGCGAGTACAGACGACACCAGTCCGGGTCCGGGAGGGGAATGGAGAGCTGTGGTGGACCAGAGTACAGACAGACACCAGTCCGGGTCCGAGGAGGTGGAATGGAGAGCTGTGGTGGACCGGAGTACAGACAGACACCAGTCCGGGTCCGAGGAGGCGGAATGGAGAGCTGTGGTGGACCGGAGTACAGACAGACACCAGTTCGGGTCCGAGGAGGCGGAATGGAGAGCTGTGGTGGACCGGAGTACAGACAGACACCAGTCCGGGTCCGAGGAGGGCGGATGGAGAGCTGTTGGCAGGACCAGAGTACAGACAGACCCGTTCCGGTCGATGAGGCGGAATGAAGCTGTGGTGGAACCGGAGTACAGACAGGCCAGCAGTCCGGGTTCGAGGAGGCGGAAATGAGAGCTGTGGTGGACCGGAGTAACAGACAGACACAGTTCGGGTCGCGGGAGGCGGAATGGAAGAGCTGTGGGTGGACCGGAGTACAGACAGACACCAGTCCGGGTCGAGGAGGCGGAGGAGGAGGCTGTGGTGGACCGGAGTACAACAGACACGCAGTCGGGTAGCTGTGTGGAACGCGAGTACAGACAGACACCAAAGTTCGGTCCGAGGAGGCGAATGGAGAGCGGTATGGTGGGACCGGAGTACAGACGACACCAGTCGCGGTTCGATGAGGCGGAATGGAGACTGTGGTGGACCGGAGTACAGACAAGACACCAGAGTCGCGGGTCCGAGGAGGCGGAATGGAGAGCTGTGTGGACCGGAGTACAGACAGACACCAGTCCGGGTCCGAGGATGGCGGAATTGGAGAGCTGTTGGTGGACAGGTACAGACCAGACCCAGTCCGGGTCCGAGGAGGCGGAATGGAGAGCTTGTGGTGGACCGAGTACAAGACAGACACCAGTTCGGGTCCGAGGAGGCGGAATGGAGAGCTGTGGTGGACAAGAGTACAGCCAGACACCAGTTCGGGTCCGAGGAGGCGGAATGGAAGAGCTGTGGTGGACCGGAGTACAGACAGGCACAGTCCGGGTCCGAGGAGGCGGAATGGTATGTATGTCTGTGGTGGACGGGTACAGACAGACACAGTCCGGGGTCCGAGGAGGCGGAAATGGAAGCTGGTGGACCGGAGTACAGACGAGGCACCAGTTCCGGGTCCGAGGAGGCGGAATGGAGAGCTGTGGTGACCGGCAGTACAGAAAGACACCAAGTCCGGGTCCGAGGGGCGGAATGGAGAGCTGTGTGGACCGGGTACACGACAGGCACCAGTCCGGGTCCGAGGAGGCGGAATGGAGAGCTGTGGTGGACCGGAAGTACAGACAGACACCAGTCCGGGTCCGAGAGGCGGAATGGAGAGTCTGTGTGGACCGGAGTACACAGCACCAGTCCGGGTCGAGGAGGCGGAATTGGAGAGCTGTGGTGGACCGTGTAATGTTATTATGTAACAGCACCATCCGGTCCCGAGGAGGCGAATGAGAGCTGTGGTGGACGCGGAGTACAGACTTGTACACCAGCCGGGTCGAGGAGGCGGAATGGAGAGTGTTGTGGACCGTAGTACAGACAGACACGCGGAGCCGCGGTTCCGGGCAGCGGAATGAGAGCTGCTGGCGGACCGGGTAACAGACAGGCACCAGTCGGTTCGAGGAGGCGGAATGGGAGAGGCTGGTGGTGGACCGGAGTTACAGCAGACACCAGTCGGGTCCGAGGAAAGGCGGAATGAGAGCTGTGTGACCGGAGTACAGACAGACACCAGTCCGGGTCCGAGAGGCGGAATGGAGAGCTGTGGTGAAACGCGGAGTACCAGACAGACACCAGTCCGGTCCGAGAGGCGGAATGGAGAGCTGTGGTGGACCGGAGTACAGACAGGCACCAGTCCCGGGTCGAGGAGGCGGAAATGGAGAGCTTGTGGGTGGACGGAGTACAGACAGACACCAGTCCGGGTCCGAGAGGTGGAATGGAATGAGCTGTGGTGGACCCGGAGTACAGACAGACACCAGGAGTCCGGGTCCGAGAGGCGGAATGGGCAGAGCTGTGGTGGACCGGAGTACAAGACAGAACACAGTCCGAAGTCCGAGGAGGTGGATATGGAGAGCTGTGGTGGACCGTGTTATTGTAGCAGACAGACACCAGTCCGAGTCCGAGGAGGTGGAATGGAGAGCTGTGGTGGACCGGAGTACAGACAGACACCAGTCCGGGTCCGAGGAGGCGGAATGGAGAGCTGAGCCGGTCAGTTGGCTAGAGCTGCCGCCTGCCATTTCTCTAAATTCGCGCACCACTGAGTGGCAGATATGAAAATAATGGTGCACCAGAGAGCTTCTGGTGTTAAATAGACAGCTGGTGGATATTTGCAGTTGGATACACGTACGAAAGTATACCGGTCGGACGGATGAAGGCAAAAGTGAGCATTCTCTGAATATATACATATGAAAAGCAGCAGCTCTACATTGTCGAATGCGGTGCCAATATATTCATTAAAGTGTCAGGGGAGGTCAGGGAAGCAGAGTAGACCCATTCTTATTCTAGATGCGTTCGGACGCTGCTGGTGGGGAATCAAGACGGCAGGCGTAGCGCTCTATGGTGTTAGCAAGGCCGGTCCGCTTAAGTTTCCCTACAGTCGTCTCCCAGTCGTTGAAACTCAACTTCATACAACTTTGTGACAGCTCTTTACAAGGCATTCTTCTTTAAAGTTAGGCGGTCGCGAGCAGTTCGTGAAGAGCATTTGAACATTTCTGCCTCAGCTCTTTTACGTTTGGTCTTCAACTTTCCACTTGCCAGCCAGTTTTTAGTGGGTGGGCTGCTGAGATGCTCTCGTAAATATGCAAACTAAGAAAAGGTTTCAATTCATGTAAAATGGCAGCCAGTAATTATGTCTCATTTGAATATTTGAACCCAGCGCAGTGGGAGCATTAAAGGGAATGTTTCACATTAACATAAGATTTGAGTTGAGATGGCCAAGTTGTTGGATTTCCATTGAAAGGAAGTATTGTAGAAGTTAAAACACCCACAGAGGTCTAATCGAAAGTAAATTTGAGTTTGGTTGACATCTGGCAAAAGATAAGGCCCTAGTTATTAGGGTAGCCGCTTAAAGCCGAGTGTCGTCATCCCTTTATCAAGATGTTGAATGAAAGTATGTATTCTTTGTTGTACATTTGCTATATCATAGCCATACACTAGTCATACATATTGCAGCGTGAAGGTTGTTTTCTGATTGCAAAATTCCTATCATATGAACGTCATCAGCCAAGATACTAAAACTTAGTTTTCCATGAAATTGAGCCATGTTTGTGAGAACAAAGTCTGAGATCGTGTTCGGCAGCAATTCTTCATATTTTTGCAACCAAAGTGGCCGTACATTGACAACTTTCAGCGGGACGTAGCCAAGGGGGGGCCGAACGGGGGCACAAGAGCGCGCCGCCCCTGAAGCGAAATAATTCCCAGCGACTAGATTGATGAGATTCTCTGAAAACCCGACCCTACCCCCCTCCCGGTCAGCAACATTGGCTGAGGAGCAAAGTGTGATTTCACACTAGATAGAATGAGATTCTAGGAGCAAAATTAGATTTTTCCGACGAGGCCCCCCCTGAGCAAAATCCTGGCTACGTGCCTGACTTTCAGAGAAGTGAAACGTTCCCTTTAATCGCAACGCCAAAATGCCCAAATTAGGGCATTTCTTGCCCCTATATGGGCAAGAAAATATGTGCCTAAAAGGGTTCCGCCTGACGCCATTTTCCATACCAATCTTCTTCCAATCCTATATCGCCTCTTTATAGAGATCGGCTTATGTGTGAAACTAAAAACGATAGCTCGTTCAAAATGTTACAATACAATCGTTACTCCTACAATATACTTCAATCAAAAGCACCTCTTGTTCCTTCTCTGCTACATCAGCACATACACATGAACTTTGGCGAAATACGTATAATCCTGAAAAGACTTCTTTTCTACTGGAAACTTATTTGAACAGGACTAGTAGCCGTTTGTAGCACATACTGGTACTTATAGCTGTGAGGCGGCTAATTCTTAGTATCACAATAACTAAGCACCGGTATAAGCTGAAAGGCCAGGCGGAAATGACCGGGATGCACGCGATGCTCAGGGTGTCTCATAGGTCACTAAAATTGACTACTAGCCGACTGGACAACTCGATGTTTCAACCGATTCGCTTTATTCATTGTTTTGACATGTGGCAGCCAGATTATAAGAACGTACCAGTCTTGTGGACGATCACTTATTGGTCGCCCGTGAAATGCTGGATTAAACAGACTATGGTGTTAGCGCCTTGTGCGTACTGCTTTCCTTAATTTGATTCCCAGCACTGTGCGGGGTCTTAGATTACGGAGCCCTGACGTTAGTCCTGTTTACATAGCACTAAAGAAATTCAACTAAATTTCAAATAAATTTCCTGTAACGCG
>VOPJ01009553.1:0-14804 GCA_014673585.1 Semibalanus balanoides
CGGGTTTTTCAACACGGGCTACAAAACTGCTATCTCAGTTCAAAACCCATGTTGAAGGTTCCTTTAACATGTAGCCTGCTGGAAAGTTATTATTTTATTAAGGAAGTGGGCCCTGCGGCCAGGAATAACCGTCAAGGGGAGCCTCTGCTAGATCCTTAATGGAATTAATGTATCCATTTCCTAATTTGTATAAGCAATATCACAACTTGTGTTATGCCGCGAAACGGCGCGAAATTTTTCCAGTTTTGTACTGTGAATAGCAGGATTTTGACTGCTTCTAAGCTATTTTACGAGAAATTGTTATCTTTCCCCGAGTACCAGACTCACCATCTAAGTGCCAAATACTACCAAATCATTCCGTTTTGAATAATGTAGGTATTTACTGATGTTCTTGGGGAGATATGTTTGCCTCATCCTTTTTCGCTTTGGGGGGAGGCAAGGCCGGATTGCCCCCTGGATCCGCCCCTGCGTCTGCATAGAGGAACTACAACACAAAGCACCAATTGCTGCATTAAGGTTTTTGATGGCATACTCTGGAGCGAACCACACTCAAGAACTCCCAGGCGCGCGGAAAAACGGGATGCGATCCGAGACGCCGGTTTTAATCTAACACACACACGCGGATGCCGCCGGTGTCGCGTGCAATGAAATCTCAACAATGTACACTGTAGGAATTTGGCTGGTTTACGTTAAAAAGGACATTTGAATCGTCACAAGCTAATTCATCGACCTATCTTAGGAAGACAGCTGCATCCAAATCGGTTAGATTTAATCTGATATATGACTTCCAGAAAATGGGTCATTTAATTTAACAATCGGTATGGTGCGTCTGCGTATAATAATTGGAACAACACAAATCACCAGTGGACTAGTTGCAGGTTACCTAACCCATTGTTTTTATGCATTTGATGGAACGGGAATTAATTTAAAACATTTTATATATTGTCAATGTAATATAAATTCCTCTGAATTATCAGCAATTTAACTAATTAAGTATATTTACGTAATTTATCATTTTCTGCTCTCTGATTGTCGTGAAGCGCAAATTTAGGCAAATAGTTGCAGGCGATCGAAAGGTAACCTGAGGTAAGGCTTGAGCAGTTCGTTGACACATTTATTTTAATAATAGGAGTTCATCGGAAAAATAAACATGAGAATTTATCGCACGCAAATCAAAGCACGTGGAATATGACGGAATTAAACAGATGTAATTTAATTTGTGTCACGCACTTAACAGGAGCAAACACATAACTAAAATTGTGGAATTCTACCCTGGTGGACCAATATAAATCATCTTAACGGCGACGTTCAAAGGCCATTTTTTAAACGGATAGCTTACAGCCAGAACAGATCCTAAGGATAAATCTAGATTCTTCCCATACAAGCTCTGGACCCGACAGAAGCTAATTTTTAAAATAACAATGAAGGCACGGTTGCATTTTGCAAGTGGTTTCTGGGGCAGCGTTTCAGTGAGGGCAGCATCCGGATCTGATCCCACTTAACAACTTCCTGTGGAGGTAGCTAAACAAGTTATATGTGTTTGAAGGAAATAGTTCACCTTGGATTGTTTTTGTCAAAAACGATTTGATTATATTTTGAAATACAACTTATTTTCATTTTGTCAAAAATAGACATACATCGCGCCGATTCAGGACAGAAGGACGTACATTATTTATTTAACCAAAACTATATGCGTACTCTGCTACTTCAAACGAAAGAATCGAATGGCTCAGCCAATCAGATTCGAAAGTATCTGTTTTTTAAGATAACTGTATGGCCTCCCGAAGGTCCACATTCTTGACATTCTTTGTTTTATGGCCCACATTCCTTCGACAAAAAGTCGAATATATTCGGCGGGAGAGCCTTTTCAGTACAGAAAATTTACAGTTTAAGATTTTTAACACGGCCTACAAAACTTCTATCTCAGTTCAAAACCCATGTTGAAGGTGAACTATTTCCTTTAAGAAGAATCTCCAGACCAGGGAGCAGCTAAAGACAGCCGTGGGAGCTGCAGTGCGGACTATCCCGCCGACATGGGCCCGTGCATCTTCGTGAGTATGAGGTGGAGGGCAAGAGCTGTGCCTCAGCCGTAAACTGAGCCTAATCTCGATCTATGTGCGTAGATATTATTAAGATGCATATTGTGTTTTGAAATATACAAGCCAGGTAATAAATCTCCCATGAACTTACTGATCAGTTTGTGTGAAATAGTAAAATCAAGAGGAAAAGCGCTTAACCAATTTGTATTTGCCACGGGAAATGCCGGGAATAACATGCTTTTGCATAGGCCGGCGCAATATTATTGCAAAATGACGTCACTACATCAAGTTCTTTATAAATAATAAACTTGTACATACAAATATCTCGCGAAATATGGATTTATATGCAACATAATGTGTATCACGGTGATCAGCATATTTTTCTCAATTTTTAAAAATATTCACCAAACAACCTGCAACTAGTCCATTGCTGCATTCAGGTTTTTGACGGCATATTCTGGAGCGAACCACTCTCAAGATCTCCCACGGCAGAAGACAGTGGACTCGAAGAATATTTTTTTATTTATCAGCACGCACCACACAAACCTTGTCTAAAGGCTGCCCCACACTGAGCCTCGCATGTGGCTGTGTGTCTGCGGGGTGGCAGATATTGTATTCACTTTTAGGTTGTTAGGTCGGGGTGGCGGATGGCTCATGACTTATCTATTGAAGATTCAAATGCCCCTCTTCGCGTAAACCAGCAAAATTCCTTCGGGGTACATTGTTAAGATTGCATTTCACGCGACACCGGCCGCATCCGTGTGTGTGTGTTAGATTAAAACCGGCGTCTCGGATCGCATCCCGTTTCTCCGCGTGCCTGGGAGTTCTTGAGTGTGGCTCGCTCCAGAATATGCCGTAAAAACCTTAATGCAGCAGTTGGTGATTTTTGTTGTTATAATTCATCTATATGTAGAGTGCAGACGCACCATACCGATTGTTAAATGACCCATTTCCTGGAAGTCATATATGTCAGATTCCATCAAAACGATTTGGATGCAACTGCTTTCAAAAGACAGATCGTTCAATTATCTTGTGACGATTTAATACCTTTT
This sequence comes from Semibalanus balanoides, assembly GCA_014673585.1. Classification (NCBI taxonomy): domain Eukaryota; kingdom Metazoa; phylum Arthropoda; class Thecostraca; order Balanomorpha; family Balanidae; genus Semibalanus; species Semibalanus balanoides. The sequence goes on from VOPJ01009553.1 coordinate 3,092, forward strand.
TTCACATAACTCAGCCAAATTCATTCGGCGCACAGGGTGAAGATTGCATTGCACGCGACACCGCAGCATTCGTGGTCTGATGGTATCCCGTTTCTCCGCGCGGAGGTGCCCGGTGCAGGCACATTACTGCGCATGCGCCGCTCATTGTTTAACCCACCAGTTAGCCGACCCGTCCAAATAAGGATGCTAGGGCTAACCGCACCCTATACCTGTGTATCCTGGGACTGGGTAGAGATATCGAGATCAGAGATGCAGTAAACGCCAGTGCTTAGTTCTAACAATGGACTAGTTGCAGGTTGTTCGGTGAATATTTGCAAAATAATGCGAAAAATGTGCTGATTAACATGATACACATTATTTTACATACAAATCAATATTTCGCGAGATATTTGTATGTAAAAGTTTATTATTGATAAAGTACTTGATATGGTGACGTCATTTAGCAATAATATTGCGCCGGCCTATGCAAAAGCATGCTGTTCCCGGTATTTCCCGTGGCAAATACAAATGGTTAGCGCTTTCCTCTGATTTACTGTTGACACCAAACTGATCAGAAATTCATGGAGATTTATACTGTTTATATTAAAAACACAAATATTCATCTTAATATCATCTACAGCACCTGTTCGAGATAGGCTCCATTACGGCTGAGACACAGCTCTGCCCTCCACCTCATACTCACGAAGAAGCTTATGGGCCCATGTCGGTGGGATGGTCCGCACTGCAGCTCCCATGGCTGTCTTTAGATGCTCCCTGGTCTGGATATTCTTCTTAAACACCTATAACTTGCTTAGCTACCTCCACAGGAAGTTCTTCACCCGCGCCCCGCTGGGGTATCCAGCCGAACGCGCCCCGCTGGGGGGGAGATTCTGCCCCCTTGTTATCTTCTGAACCAATAACCGTAGCGAGACGCGCAATACGGCAATCGAAAGGTCTTATTGATACGCACCCAAAGCATATGTTAAATTTTCGAAATAAGGTCACATGTCAGGTCAAGGTCAGGTAAAAGGTCAAAATGGAGATATTTTAGTTTTTTGGGCCATATTTTCTATCCAAAGCCTTATATTGTAACTAATTGAGCACAAAATGCTCTCAAAGGTGTAATGAAACTTTTGCATTAAAGGGAATGTTTCACATTAACATTATATTTGAGTTGAGATGGCCATTTTGCTGGATTTGCATTGAAAGTTAGTAGGTGTAGAAGTCAAAACACCCACAAGAGGTTCAATCGAAAAGTAAATTTGAGTTGGTTTTGACATCTGCACAAAATAAGGCCCTAGTGTATTAGTAATCGCCTCTTAAAAGCATGTCGTCATCTCTCTTTATAATGTTGAATGAACAGTAGACTTGGTTTTACATTTGGCTATATATTAGCCATACACTAGTCATACATATTGCAGCGTGAAGGTTTTCTCTATTTCCCAAAATTCCTTCATATGACGGTCATCAGCCCAAATACTAAAACTTAGTTTTTTCATGAAATTGAGCACTGTTTGTGAGAAACAAATGTTAGACATCTGTTCGGCAGCAATTACTTAATATTTTGCACCATCCAAGCGGCGTACATTGGACAATTTTCAGAATAAATGAAATACATTCCCTTCAAGGCAAAAGGAAATTTTAAAGCAAAGGGTCAAGGTCAGATATCGGGTCACAAAAGGTCACTGATGGCAAGAGGTCTACGAAAGTCATGCGACATATGTTTTATGGGTTGTCTTACACGTGTAATTCGATAGAACAAGCCATTTTGGCAATCTGACACCATAAAAGGTCAAAGTCAGGTCATATGAGGTGGGTGGCGGTTAGATAGAAATAAAAGTAAAAAAAATGAGGTCAAATTGTGAAATTGAAATTTTGTAACAAAAAATACATTTATATAGTCCAGTTTTGTCTCAGAAAACAGTTGTGAAAATGATTTGTCTTTATCTGGTCAAAAAATGTAAAAAAAAGTTATTTGAAAAAATTACGTCATGAGTTACTTACACTTGAGGAGTCATAAGGCAGTCAAAATTTCAGATATTGCTTTAAAATTCAGTTTGGGTTTTGTTGATAGTTAGTTCTCTTACATATAATCCGGTTTTTGAAATATTTTTGCAAATTTTGGTTTTGTGATCATTTTTCTGAAAAAAAAAAATGGGGGGTTAGAACTCAAAATTTTAGAATCCGAGATAGCCATTTTGAAGACAATTCAATTTTTGGCAATCTGACACCATAAAAGGTCAAAGTCAGGTCATATGAGGTGGGATATATGAGGTGGTCATATGAGGTGGTCATATGAGGTCTTATCAAACCTGTTTGGATTAACGATAACTCTCTACAAAAATCACTTATATCTTCAGCCCTTGTAAGTCCTCCATGTCCTTCTGGCAACAAAACATGTCCATACCTGCGTGAACGGACTTGAAGGTATTGCAACACTAAAAATGTATTTTACAAATTAACGTGTAAGACATGCGAAAGCCAACGAACGTAATGAATGTTAGGTAGGTGAGTGCACCTCGGCCTGTCCGTTTATAGATACAACGAACATCTGAATGACGCTCGCCTGCGGTATAACTCGATTACACCTCTTTTGGATGAGCAATATCTTACATTATCATCCAGACATGTTTAACCTTGAAATCAACCACTTGCTTCGCATTTTGAAATACTTGACAGAGGTAAGGACCTCGCGCGTGAGGTTAAATCAAAGAATCAATCCAAAATTAGAAACCTTCGAAGCCAGTCTTAAAACATCATGCAAAGCCTCTTGCCCTTAACACGGCAAGAAACTAGCTCTCCTTATGGCATTCCCAACCATTCTTACATACACGCACACGCGTTAACACAAACACCACACACAGCACTACATACATACATACAAACACACATACCAGACACAACACACACACACAACACACACACACACACCACACACACACACACACACACACACACACACACACACACACAACACACACACAACAATATATATATATATATATATAATTATATAATATATATATATATAGTATATATATATATATATATATACACATACATCAGCACCAGAGGGTTACCGGGTTTTCCTTTTTGAGTCTTTGGGATACTTGACCGCACCGAACAGCAGCACCGTCGACCAGGACCCAACACATGCTGCCAATCTTGCCTATCCTGGACGCGACAAGCAGACGCTTCGTTGCATCAAGATTTGATTGTGTCGATAATCAAGTGAAAACATATATTTTAATCGTGTATCATATTGATTGATGTGCAGCTAATATTGGATATTTAGCAAAAAACCTTTGAATTGATGTCATGTGTTGTTGACTGCGCATACATGTACCAAACCTTAAAAGGTTGTGTTCAGTGTTCAATGTATCATGTTAATATTGTTTTATTTATATGTACGGTCCACTGACCCATCTTGCATAGGAAATTCCTGTTTAGCAAAGAGCGCGGTGTAACTTTTAATTAACTTTTTCAAATGTAAAAAAATGAATCTGACGAATGCTCGTAACGGCGAAAGCTTGTTCCCTTTTGTTTTCGCCTTTTTTATATTAAAAAATAAATTTAATTGCCATGTTAATGATCATCCCATTGTACTTATTCACATTCATCATGGCACAAATAACCATCAAACACATTAAAACAATTCAATTTCCCACCTTTTGAATGATTTTATTTTTTGATTTGCTTCACACCTCCATTTTCTACGATTTTTCAAACATTCATCGTTATTCCACCAAAATGGCATGACGCGGACGTCATCAAAAGGTCATTTTCTTCCAAAAGTTTTATTAATTAATTTCATTCGAAATTTTGGAAAAAGACGTCAAATTGATGTAGGATAAGGTACTGCAAGTTTCACGTCGGCATCTGCCATGGTTTTTGAGTTATTGAGAAAATCCGGGAGGGGGCAGATGATGCCCCTCCCCCCCCCCCCAGCGTGGCGCGAGTTAAGTGGGCTGCCCCGATGCTGCCCTCAACACTGACCAAGAAACCACTTGCAAAATGCAACCGTGCCCTCAATGTTGTTTTGAAATAGCTTCTGTCGGGTCAGACTTGTATGGAAAGATATTAGAGATTTATCCTTAGGATTCCGTCTGGCTGTAGCTATCGGTTTAAAATGGCCTTTGAACTGCTTTAAAGATAATTGATTTGGTCAACAGGGTGAATTCCACAATTTTAGTTATGTGTTTGCTTCTGTTAAGTGGCGTGATTACAAATTAAATTGTATCCGTCTAAATCCGCCATATCACGTGCTTTGATTTTCGTGCGATAAATCTCATGTTTGTTTATTTGTCCGAAGAACCTCTATATCAAAAATGAATGTGCCAACCGAACTGCTCAAGCTACCTCAGGTAACGTCGATCGCCTGAACTATTGCTAAATTGCGTCACGACCAATCAGAGAGCAGAATTATAAATTACGTAAATATACTTAATTAGTTAAATTGCTGATAATTCAGAAGATTTTATTTTACATTGACAATATATACAATATTTTAAATTAATTCGCGTTCCATCAAATGCATAAAAACAATGGATTAGGTAACCTGCAACAAGTCCATTCTTAGAGTAAAATTGAAATATACTTCATTATTGCGAACTAAACCATGTGAAATTAGATTACGTTCGTGCAGTTCGTTTGCAAGCTACAGGCGATCAAAGATGGCCTTACAACATGACCTCTAAAAAATGCTCGAGACTGTAACTCGGTGACCGTTGATTTGACAAAATTAAGATTATCACAGCTGGCTTTAGCGCCCGAGATTACCAAGCACTCATTTTCTAAAATTTCACAAATATGAGGGTGTCAAGCCTTCGTTAATTTGTCGTGGAATGCCCCCTCGGATGACCTAAGAGGACCTTTTTGGATTTGGGTAGTTTCAGAAGATTTGCCTGACGCTGATTCAAAATTGGCATACAATTTTGCATAATGTTATGCTCATTCACGATATTAGATCGATTAACCCGGCATTGGCTGGGGTCTCAGCCGAACGCCATTGGCTGGGGGAGGGCGTTTCCCCCCCTTCGTTATCTGCCGAACCAATAACCGCAGCGAGACGCGCAAGACGGCAATCGAAAACTCTCAATGAGCCCACTCTAAAGCGTACGAGAAATTTTCCAAATAAGGTCACATGTCAGGTCAGTCAGGTCAAATGTAAAATGTAAGATATTTGAGTTTTTAGGCCATACCTTCTATCTAAAGCCGTAGATTGAGACTATTATCGCACAAGGTGCTCTGAGAGGTATGATGCATCTCCCGTATAAGCAAAAGTGAAATTGTAAGCAAAGGCCAAGGTCAAGATCAGGTCAAATCAGGTCACTATTGGCAAGAGATCATGCGACACATGTTTTAGGGGTTGTCTTACACATGTAACTAGGTTTTAGCAGCCATTTGCACACCTGACTCGATATAAGATCAAGGTCGGGTCATAAAAGGTCAAAATGGGAAATTAATAAATTTCAATACAAATTGCATTTTTATCATCCAGTTTTGTCTCAGCAATACAGTGGTATCATTTATTGTTATGTGTCTGGTCAAAAAAGCCCCCAAAACGTACTTTCAGGAGGTAGGAGGCATGCTCATTGCTCAGGTGGTAATCAGCGATTCAAAAATACATAGGTATATTGCTTTGAAACTCGGTTTGGGTATTGTGCATATGTTGTTATCTTATATATCTTGTTTTTTATTATTATTTTTTTCTTTTTTTAGGGCAATTAAAAAAAATGTTTTTTAGGGGGTCCAAATCCACATTTTTTTTAATCCGATATTGCCATTTTCTACCCCTTGCTATTTGCTATCTCTTCACGTTATTGAATTGCATTTTGCTCAAGGAATGGTCTTTTTACAGCCTGTTAAAGTTTAGCTGATATTTGCGTCAAAGTCGTGTGTAGTGACGTCATTAAATTGGATATAACTCGAAAAATGTTCGACAATTTTTTTAAAAAAATTGCATTGAAGACGTCAAATTGATGTACAATAAGGTACCTGAAGTTTTGCGTTGGTAGCGTTGTTCGTTTGTGAGCTATATAAAAAATCCCTGAGGGGCGCGTTCCCCCTCCCAGCCAATGGCGGGTTAAATTCAATGTCTACGCATTCACTATTTTGATGACATCCGGTGACATTACCTCAGAGGTCACGTAATGACCAAGGACCTTAAAATCATACATCAGCGGTTTCCTCTCGTCGAAAGCAATGCGCTCGTGTTTTAAACGAAGCTCGAGCTCAATTGGGGGCGAAACGCCAGGGGGTCGTACCCCTTTTCTCGGTCACGTGATTGTGTCCTACCCGGTCGAGGGTTAATCAGTCTGCCTGTTCTGCTGACGCCGAGTTGTTGCTACGTTTGTGTACTCTGTGCCTTTGCCAGTCACCCAGTGATCTGCTAATTTGCATATAATAGCGTTTTGGCTGATGATTTCCGTTGTTGACTGGCAGAACCAGAAGAGCGGCGTGATCCGGGAGGGATTCGATGATCACGTATGCAACACAGGCAGCTGGGTGTCCAACTACCCGTTCGTCGCCGTCAATAAGGTGAGAGCATCGACAACGCTTTACCGGCAGTACGATGTTTGTCAGTACTTCATTTACTGACTGATGAACGAACAAGATCCTGACTAAACTTACTCACTGCGAACCGCATACTGAACGTTATTCCCTTTGCTATACGCGACCAAAGCCGTGACGTCATTTGATATAATCAGCTGACGGCGTGGCATACTCAACTGATTGCGTAGTGTTAAAGGCCATAGATACAAAAAATAAGACGTGTTTCCCGTTAAATAAAGTTCAGCTTAGCATTAACCCTCGCCTTGTGGGGACCGTTTCTTACCTTCGCTGTACGGGGGGCTGACAGCCCCCCTGTGGCGTCATATCACGTATCACTGTTGATTTGTTCATTCTATAGTTAATTTTCTCATGCAATTTACTTTCATTCTATTTCTTGCGGGAGCGGATTTCTAAACCCCCCAGTAGTTTTTCGCCCCCGCTTCTGAACCGTTACGTCTATCCGGCTTGAAACTTTCGGACCTTTCTTAAATATGAATGACACGTGTTCTGTCAAAATTGTGCTCCCAAACCAAGCAAGATAGAGCAACGCCGTAAAAAACAGCATATTGCCATGTAAGGTCATGTAAGGAATCTAATGGTATATCATTTTTTGGTTTCAGGTCAACGGGTGACCTTCCAGGTCAAGTGAATGACCTAAAATCGACCACGTCGAAAAACAGCGGTTTTGCTCTGTCCGTCGTAGTTATTAAAGTTATGAATATAAAATGATTTGGCTAGCGTCAAAATGTTGGTCGTTGAATTAGCTATCTCAACATATATCCATTTTAGGTCTGGGTCAGTTAATGAACTCCTAGGAACAAAAGTCGTCACCATAGATTAAAATTGCTATGGGCGATTAGCATTAGCAACCTCGACTCGATCACGTCCGGAAAAACGTCAGAAAACCTCAAAATTAGAAATGTTTACCTATATTCCCTTTGCGGGCGGCCAGAATTACTTAACCTTACGTGGGGGGCAGATTCTGCCCCCCCCCCCCCAGAATCTTCGAGAACCGCTCGGCCGATTCATGGGAAGAAACACCATCCGCCCCCAATTCGTCGAACGGAAATATTTTTAGAGAACCCCAAATTGCTTTTTTGTTCCAAAAATGGGGGAGAAGGGGGCAAAAACATTTTTTAAAGTCATTGTGGCCATGTGATTCGACCGATTTTCATGCAAAAAACGTTTTTGAGCTTCCATTGTCATGCTCTTCAATGTGTGAAAGGGACAAGTACAAAAAGAAAAAATTATAGGCGTACTCAGGGATAAAGAATAGGGTGATTTTTTGATAAAAAAATGTGTGCTTTTCCTTAGTGTTTGGGACGTGGGAACGTCGCATGTGGGCTTTGTTGCTGTAATTAGTTAAATGTAACAAATTGTGCATAGGCGGATTCAGGTAAACAACGTGGGGGGGCACCATGTGCGGAACGCCTTTTNTCACAGAACACGCGTCATTCATATTTAGGAAAAGTCCGAAAGTTTCAAGACGATAGACGTAACGGTTCAGCAGCGGCTGGCGAAAAACTATCGGGGGGGGCAGAATCTGCCCCCGCAGGGAATAGGGTTAAATGTAAATAAAAATGCATGTTTCCCGATCAGTTTTGTTTTTCTCCTGAATACAAAAAAAGTATTTATTTGTTCGTATCTGGTAAAAAAGTCAAAAAAGTTAAATTAAAAAATGACGTCATAAGTTTCTTACACTTAGGAAAAATGAGATATTGCTTTGAAATTTGGTTTGAGTTTTGTCCAGACTTAGTTCTCTCACATATATTCCTTTTTTTAGGTTATCTTTGCAAATTTAGATTTTGTGGGATTTAAAAAAAATGACTTTTTGGGGTTAAAAAAAATCAATTCCGAAATTTCCATTTGAAAGTAAATGACATTTAACGTCTTTCATGATTATTGTTTGAAATTTGCTGCAAAACTCTATTTTCTTTCTTTTTTCCAATATTTGACGCTATTTTACGAACATGTCATCAAAACGTCATTATCTGCAAAAATTATTAACCAATTTTGATGAAAACTTTACAGGATACGCATAATTGCTGTGAACTCAGCTACTGAAATTTTTAGAAAGATGCGCACCATGTGTAAAAAGTTCTTCAAGAACCCAGGGCTGTCAGCCCCCCCCCCCCCCCGCTCCCGTAAGGCGAGGATTAAGAGGCCGCGAAATGGATCAGACAGTTTTTATCATTTTTCAGAGGTTTAAAAGCTAGTTTTAAGCTAACGCTGCTTTGTAATACGTGTTAGTGATACTTATACGTCATAATTGTTAGCAACTTTCCTGGAAGCATGGAGTAGAGACTTAATTGCCTTTGTTGTATTCAATAGAATTATATTAACCCTATTCTTGCGGGAGGAGAATTTACGTTAACCTGCGGGGGAGATTCTGGCCCCCCCCCCCCCCAGAGATTTCGAGAACTGCGCGGCCGATTTCGATGGGACGAGCACCATTCGATTCGTCGTAACGAAATCTTTCTTTTCGGACCCCGAAATTTATTTTTTGTTAAACAAAAATTGGGGGCCAGGGGGCCAAAAAAATCGAATATTTTGGTTGTTTTTTCAAAGTCATTGTGGCAATGAGATTCGACCGATTTGCATGCAAAAAAAACGTTTTTAAGCTTCCAGTGTCATAATCTCTAATGTATGAAAGAGACAAGTACAAAAATGAAACATCATAGGCGTACCCAGGGATGAAAAATGGGGGGGGGTATTTTGGAATACAAAATATGTGCTGCTCGTGAGTGTTTGGGACTATAAGAATGTCACATGTGGGCCTGTTGCTTTAATTTGCTAAATGTAATATATTGCGCAAAGGCGGATTCAGGTAAACAACGTGGGGGGTACCATGTGCGGAACGCCTTTTATCATCTTACTTATTTGAAGTTTGGCCTAAATTGATTGAGGATATCGCCTACCATTTTATGTACCCGAGTGTGCCTCTGCTCCAAAATATATATTATCCAATTATGTATGATGTATATAGCAGTGACTTAGTTTATGACGCTTTTATTCCACCGCGAACTATGAAGGAAGTATGCGCCGGCCGCCGCACAACCGCATTCTTAACGACCTCCCCAAAACATGACCCTGGAGCCGCCTCTGCTGGGCCAATTTTTTTCAAAATTTTGACAGAACACGTGTCATTCATATTTAAGAAAGGTCCGAAAGTTTCAAGCCGGATAGACGTAACGGTTCAGAAGCGGCGGGCGAAAAACTACTGGGGGGTTAGAATCCGCCTCCCGCAAGGAATAGAATGAAAGTAAATTGCATGAGAAAATTAACTATAGAATGAACAAATCAACAGTGATACGTGATATGACGCCATTTAAAAGACGCATTGATGGCGGCTGCAAATTCAAACGCTATGTGAGGAAATATGTTGTCGCAAGTGCGCCAAAAACGTAACGTGTTCTTTCTTAGCTTAATTTCACTTCCATTCTTGCAATAAGTCTACCTTTTTATTATTTAAAAAAATAGAGCAAATATGCTTCTATAACGTGATGTATCTCACATAACTAAGAACTAAGCCGATTTCCGATGAATTGAGGAACAACTTACGGCCAATGGCATTTAACATTACGTCGTCAGCTGAGTATGCCAAGCTATTTTTATGACGTCACACTTAGGTGGCGTATTGGTGGTGCGGTCACGGCCACAGAGAGGGCCACAGACTCTCTGTCAAAGTACAGGCCGGTCAGAGTCACTGCAGGCCGCACGGCCGGCTGGTCGGCTCGTGTGAGGGCAGGCGGCAATCAGTGATGACTTGTATGTCTGTGTGCTGCAGGTGAGCTGGAACCGTAACCTGGGCACCGACTCGTGGCTGGCCGTCGGTATGGAGTGTGGCCTTTTGCGGGTAGTGCAGGTGCCGGCCGGCGCATTCTCGGCGGTGCGCTCCTCGTAGCGCCGCGGCCCGGCCCTGCCAGTCATGGCCTCCAGTGTACAGACTGCTGGAGCAGCCTGGCGGTGGCGGCTGACACGGACTGGGATACAGACTGCAGCCTGACATTGCTACAGACTGCTGGAGCAGCCTGGCGGTGGCGGCTGACACGGACTGGGATACAGACTGCAGCTGACACTGCTACAGACTGCTGGAGGCCTGGCGGTGCGGCTGAATACGGATGGGATACAGACTGCATCTGCATGTGCTACAGATGCTGGAAGCCTTGGCGGTGGCGCTACACGGACTGGGATACAGACTCAAGCCTGACATGCTACAGACTGCTGGGCCTGGCGGTGCGGCTACATGACTGGGACACAGATGGCAGCCGTGAACTGCTACAGAGCTGCTGGAGCCTTAGCGTGGCGCGACACCGGGATGGGATACAGCTTGCAGCCTGACACTGCTACAGACTGCTGGAGCCTGGCGGTGGCGGCTGACACGGACTGGGATACAGACTGCAGTCTGACACTGCTACAGACTGCTGGAGCCTGACACTGGCGGCTGACTGCCAGACTGTCAGACTGCCAGACTGTCAGACTGCCAGACTGTCAGACTGTCAGACTGTCAGACTGCCAGACTGTCAGAGTGGACACGGCCGGCGGTTTCCGGTGGCGGCTGGGCGGCCGCTCCCCGACAGCAGAGGCTGCTCCTCAGATGGCATCTTACGTGGCCCAAACGATCGTGTTGACTGATCTGCAGGGTGTTTTCCTTGTGTGCAGATGAAAGCTGGTGTGTTATAGTTAGTTTGACAACGTGCACATCATAGAAGGGACTCTTACCCCGAATATAAATACAACTTCCACCAGTGTCAGCTTACATGTCAACTCCATTGTTATATTATTTGTAACTGTCCTATAGCCTGCTATTGGCTATCATAAACTTGTTTTTCTTCAGTCCAGCTTCTGTGTTTGTATTGTTTGAATTTGTGTTATAATGGACATGAGATGTGAGAATAGCTTGTCACCCATGTAACACCTGACGTACGATGTTATGCAAGCATTCCTTTGAATAAACCTGGTGCCGTTGTGTGTCTTTTGTTCCTAATGTGCTGCGTTCTGCGCAGTCTGTTTATTTTAAACCCAGATATTGCGAGTTGTGCGCTCCGGTCCAGGGGCGGATCCAGGGGGACATGCCCCCAAAGTTCCTGAAACTATGACTGCCCCCCCCCCCAAAAAAAGGTCAGTCAAACGCTTAAGCTTCTGCAAATTTATCGTAAAAATTGTCTTTGGAGCGGTC
>VOPJ01009554.1:0-19379 GCA_014673585.1 Semibalanus balanoides
TCTCGATGCCATCGCATATCGGTCAGCCGAGCTCAAACCAGGCATGGCTTTAGTCTTTTTCGCGCCTTCTCATTGTTTTGCTTTGGTCACCTCGGGTCAGATCGTAAGGTCATGTTATGTGAAGCCACCTCCAACTTTTGTATCTTATCAAACTACAGGCTTTTTCAGTCTTGTTTTCTCACGCAATGGAGTGGAAAATACATTTTGAATCCTGCTTGTTTCGATGATACTGCGAGTACTGTCGATCTGATACATTTGACAGTCATGGAATAAACAAGGAAACCAAACTAGCAGTTTGCTTTGGCCCCCTATGGCTGCCTACTGCCTAGCTGTACTGGTTTTGAAACGTTCCTAAATTTTCAGCATTACAAGTTTTGTATAACTTTGTATCTGGCTGTATACAACATAATGTCAAAAAATCAAATTCCCAAAAACCTAACAAATAATAAAAAATGCAATTAAATCGGAAGCTCAACTTAACCAATGACCATCCACGACGGCTTATTGCAGTGTCGGCGATTTTGTGTTCATTGACCAATCAAAGACGTTGTCACGCGTCTTGGCGCACTTGCTTCATCTCTGGCCCTATAACTTATTTACACATAGGACTTAGTGAAGGATAACGATGTCAGTGACCTTCATGAAACTCACTAGGTACCTACTTGTTTGTATTTGTCCAAACCTACAAATTTGAATTTGGGAATACCCAATTTGACTTAATCATTAAATTTGAATTAAATTTTGTTTACCATGACGAAGCCTAAGAAATTATCGACAAAAATAAAATGCGATTGTTTCCCTTTAAAGGAAAAAACAGTTCACCTTCTCGATGGGGTTTTGCGTTAAGATAGCTAAGCTGTTTCCCATACTCGAAAATGACTTGAGAAGCTTTCAAAACTTAAAAAATGAATTAATTAATATTGAGTCCTACAAATCGGTAACTGGAATACTAGGTAACTTCATTCACTGAATGGCTGATTTTGGCCGATTTGACACATGATTATGACGCACAAATGACTTAAGACTTGGGTGAAGTGCTTAGATAAACAATGAAATAGATAGTGCTGAACAAGAACATGCTGTTTCCGTACCCCATTCTTTTGATTGCAAGAATGAACTTGTGAGGTAGTTATCGTGATTTTGATGTTTAAGTCGTATATATAAAACGTTTTTCTTAGCAACATTCTGTAGCGTATATGTAGCGTTCAGCGCCGGCCTGAACGTTCCAGACTCGCGTACGAATTGTTGATCTGTCCCCGACCGTGCCTCGTACCACTACCAGTACTCGCGTGCCGCTGTTTGATTGGCCGCCCGCCCGCTGAGTGATAGGAGCGGGCCGGCGAGACCGGAACGCCAGCGACCTGTGGACCGTGCATGACCCTGTGACACATAATCCAGACAGACGCCTTAGAGCACGGACAGTGAGTGACTGTTGCGAACACTACACATTCTTAGCGAAATATAATAGTGACGAATACCTACTTGGAGCAAGTACTGTGATGGTTCTCAGTGTTTTTTTTAACCAAATTTGCCAGTATCTTCAACAAGTACTTGGGAAAATACTGTCTTGTATACCTACACCACGATCCCTCACTAAATCGATGACGTTATGAAGACATTGCTTGCCTCTAAGCAAACTGATTTCGCATTATTCTGATAAAAAAACGTGAATTTGAACCAAACAACTGATTTTTTCCCCTCGTAAATATATATATATATGTATGGCTTACCTACTAGTAACATGATAATTCATTTATAGCTTCTCTCATCACTTGAGCTTTTTTCGTTTTTTAAATGTGGACTGTTATCTTAAGTCCACAGAAACAAATTGAGTCGTTACCAGTCTGCAAGTAGCTCCCTTCCCAAGCTACCAAGGAAGCGGCTCAAATGTCAGCTCAGCACTTAAAAAAGACGCTGTTAGCGAGCGAACGTGCCTCTGCCGCCGGCCGCCCCCGCTCCAGGATGCTCTTTCTCCCTGCCGCCATTGTATGACATCACGTTCGTCTCTCCCGCCGACGTGTCCGATGTCCGGGTGTCGCGGGACCATGTGCGGTGTCGCGCACGAGGGCCGGGACGCCGCCGCGACACGCTGGCAGTTGACCACCAGACTCCGCCGACGCGGCTCGGCGTTTACGCGACTGACGCAGTCGCCGACGTACCCGGAGTGTGCGGCGAGACGTTCGACGCCGCCACTCAACGTTCTCATCATCTTTCCCATCTTTATCTGCAACATAATCCTTCACTCTTCAACAAGCGTTTTAACTCTGTCAATGCCAATGGTTCTCCGGAATCTACGAGAATTTCTGAGTAGCAGACACAGTTCCCAAAGACGGATTTTTGCCAAATGTTTTACCAAGACCATCATTAGCTGATGCGCTGATGTTTCACATTTCCTTCTGCATGCGCCACGCTACGTCAATACAAGCGATGAACAATGAATGGTCGATCCAGCCACCACACGAGAACGTTCAATTTACGGTACATAATCAAAACACAGATTTAAGTGTCGTCATAGTATACATTGTTTCGCATGGCAGGTCATGACTTCAATATACAGGTTTACGACACATAAACAGCCCTTGTAGACGTACATAATGCACATATATTGAAAATTGTATATTTGAGCCATTATTTGAGGTATGCCTTTGGTGTTAGATGACGCGTGACACGAGTGCAGCAAATCACAAATCACGTTTTTACGTCCGCCCGATGGGGGCAGTATCCGCCCAAACCCGCATCCATATACGGTTACCACCATACGCGGACAGCTATCCATCAGAAAGCGGACGGCTATTCATCAGAATGCGGACGGCTATCCATCGGAACGCGGACGGCTATTCATCGGAACGCGGGCGGCTATCTATCGGAACGCGGACGGTTATCCACCGGAGTCGGACGGCTATTAATCAGAAAGCGGGTGTGACCAGTGGAACTTCCCTTCCACCGTCCCCCCTCCCCGGCGACTGCTAGAACAGCGAGCACTGTCGCGCTTCGCTATCGAACCCCTCGGCCGGAAGAGGACTGCACTGGAACGCCTCCCTGAAGCGCGGATCAACCAGCACCAGCTGGTTGATGACGTACGACTCGGGCACCTGCAGCGTCTTGGAGGCGCCCACCAGGGACTCGTCCCACAGCGCGTAGTCGTTACGGCAGCGCGCTTGCGTGAAGGCCAGGAAGAACGCCTGGCTGGCGTTGGTGATGGGCAGGCCGGGCAGCGCGGAGGGCTCGCTGTCGTTGGCCGACAGCCTCTGGTACAGCCGGTAGGACAGCTGGTAGGAGAACTGGTCGGCCATCATGTAATAGATGGCCGGCCCCGGGTCGATGCGCGTGCTGTAGGGGGAGAAGCGGAGCCCGTTGTGGGTGGGCTCCATAACGCCCAGCTCCTGTAGGATGGGCCGCTGGCGGACTCTGTCCAGCAGGCAGTTGTAGTAGTGCTCGAAGCGGCGCTCCGTCTCGCGGTCCCAGATGTCTGTCAGGTTGTCCGGCGACAGGTGGATCTGGATGAACGGCACGGCCAGCGCCTCGAAGATGAGCGAGCCAAGCGCGGCGGCGTTCAGGCGCGCTGGCATGTCCACGTGGTACCAGGGAGCCTGCAGGGCTCCGAACGGGACCCAGAGCGTGCCGCGTGCTAAGTCATGTCGGATCTTGACGCTCTCCGGGGGTGCCTTGGTCGGAAACTCGTTGAGGATCTTCCCCGGTCTGTTGAAGTCGTAGAGCTCTTGCAGGTTGCCGAAGAAGTTGAGGACGTGAAAGTTGAGGGAGCTGTAGTACAAATCCAGCGCCTGCTGGTGTCTGAGCAGCAGGGTAAAGCCGAACCTAACTGTGAGGCTGTGCAGGGCGGCTCTCGATCTTTGCTGCGTAGCCTCGGACATCCAGCCGAAGCTGTCATTCAGCATGCTGATCGTGTCATTCAGCAGGTGCTTGCAGACGTGTGCAGCGCTGTCGTGGCCGATGTGAACAGAGAGCAGCAGCGCGTGCAGTGCAGGCGCCATGTGCTCATCCAGCAGCTTCAGACACTGCTCCTCCCTCGGCTTCAGCTGCTGGTCGTCGTAATTGCGATCCAACACCTCCCCGAGCGTGGCGTAGACGGGCCCGATCGCCACCAGGTAGCGTCGGATCACGGGCCACATCAGGAAGTGGTGCAGTCGCTTGACGCGGGTGTTCTCGATGATGCGCCCCACGGCAGCCATGTGCTCCCGGGACGGCACCTGGAAGAGGACCGAGCTGGCCACGGCGCCGCTGCCGAACAGCGCGTCCAGCAGCAGACGCCAGTCAATCTGCGGCACCAGCCGGCGCATTTCAGTCAGCGTCACGGATTCCGGCGGCTCATAGAACGCCGGGTGCGTGTGATGCGGGTTGATGGCGAGCAGCTCGCCCTGTACTGAGAGGATGTCACGAACGATTTCTTCCACGCAGGGTGAAGTCAAGTTGCTGGCGGATTTATAGAGAGGGTCGAGGGCGCAGACGCGCTGCCTCTCGGCGAACCCCGCTCTGCCACTGCGGAGTAGCACACCCGAGTCCTGCTCCAGCTGGTGGAAGACCTCGCGCATCGCACGNTGCCCTAAGTATGTGCATGGAATGAAAATGTCCCAGAACGGTGCTTCAAATAATACATCATACAACATGATTCACCTGAATTTAAGTGTTGCTAAGGCCTATTACTTTTTAACAAGTAAAAAAAAATCACCCTGTAGATCAACTTGCGGTGACTGCATCAACCCTTGACTGAGATCGCGCTCGACAACAACTTGTGACAATGGCCGTTCAACATCAGCTAAAGCCAGCGGAAAGAGCTTCGCAGAACGGCGTCAAGTATTTTCGGCACTGGTTTCCACCGTGTACCACTCACGTACGAAAACTAAACAATATTGTGGTAGGGACTAAGGATCCTGTTCCAAGCAGCGAACAAACTAACATTTTCACAGAACAGCATGTAAAGAAGCTGTCAGATTATGGACGCAGTGGAGTATTCCTGACTCTAGCAACCCGTCTAAATGAAATGTCATCGCTCTTAAAATATTTAGTAGCATGCATAAGGTGTTAGATACTGCCATAAGGTCTTTAATATAAACCTGAAAGCATTTGCCAAATTTTGCTGATGTTTATTTCCAAATGTTCCGAATTCAGTCTTTTCATTTCAGTCTTTTCATTACCTCGTGAATACGCTAGGTAATTCCTAGCTGTATTTCTACCAGTAAAAGGAATGATCTATGTCCACTAGTAAAAAGAATGATCTATGTACACCAGGAAAATAAATGATCTATGTCTATCACATGAGCAGAAGGAATGATATCTGGATGTGTCCGTTGTATTTTGTTAGCACTTGTTCTTTTCAGTTTTGACATCAGAAATTGGAAGCGTTTTGCTCGCCTAAAATCGAATAGCTGAAGTTAATGGTATTTGTGGTAAAGAGTAGAGATTCACTTGCAGTGTTCACCATAAGATTGTTTACTTTCTTGTCAGGCTGGCGTGCCGTAGTTGACGATGGCGCACTACAGCTGCCGGTACTGGCTGATGCCGGTACTGGCTACTACAGCTGCCGGTACTGGCTGATGCTGGTACTGGCTACTACAGCTGCCGGTACTGGGTGATGCCGGTACTGGCTACTACAGCTGCCGGTACTGGCTGATGCCGGTACTGGCTACTACAGCTGCCGTTGGCTGATGCGTACGGCACTACAGCTCGGCCAGGTATGGCTGTTGGATGATGCCGGTACTCGGTATAAGCTGCGGTACAAGGCTGATGCGGTACTGGTTTACAGGCTGTCGGTACTGGCTGATGCCGGTGATGGCTATTAAAGCTGCGGGTAACTGGGGCTGATGCGGTATGGTACAGCTGCGCTTGGTATATCGGTTGAGGCTGATGGGGCTAACTGGTCTACAGCTGTGCCGGTACTGGCTCTACGCTGCGGTACGGCTGATGGCGGTACTAGTCCCGGCTCTAAAGCTGACCGGTACATGGCTGATGCGGTCTTGGCTTACTACAGGCTGACGGTCTGGCTGAATTGCCGGTACTGCACTACAGCTGCCGGTATGGCTGATGCGGTACTGGCTACTACAGTGCGATGTTACTGCTGATGCGGTAGCTGGCTGCTCAGCTCGCCGGTATGGGCCCCCCCCCCCCCCTTTTTTGAAATTGGCCGGGGTCATGGTTCTACAGCTGGCGTACTAGGCTTGATGCCGGTACTGGCTCTCCAGGGTGTGCCGGTGAATGGCTGATGCGGTACTGGCTGCTACTAATCACATAGCCCGGTACTCGCAGTGCTGTGCCGGTACTGGTACTAAAGCTGCCGGTCGGCTGATGCCGGTAACTGGTAATGTACAGCTGCTGGTACTGGCTTGATGCGGTATCTGGCTAGCAGTGCTGGTATTCTGATGCCGGTACTGGTGCTACAAGCTGCGTGTCGGGCTGGATGCCGGTATCCTGGGGCCTACTGCAGCGGTGGTTAGACTGGCCTGATGCCGGTACGCGGCTATACTGACAAGCTGCCGGTACTGGTCTGGATGTCCGGTATGGCGACTACAAGTGCCAGGTACTGGCTGATGCGGTACTGTTACTAGTGCCGTATGGCTGATGCGGTATGGCATACCTGCTGCCGTACGGCTGATGCGGTACTGGCTATGCAGCTGCCGTATCTGGCTGATGCGTAACTGGCTACTACAGCTGGCCGGTACTGGCTGATCTGTTGAGGTCACAAACTGTCATCAAAGGTCAGATTTTCCCGTTTTAGGACCTCGCTTCGAACAATCCCAATCATCTCGTGAACTGTGATAGCTAAGAATAAACGGAAAATAAATCGGAACTCGAAAACATGCAAACGAAATTTGTGTACTCAAATTTTAGATCAGGTTAAATTTTAAATTTTAGAATAAATGACAAGGCAACAAAGGTCATCAAAGGTGAAAATGCCTTTTTTGGTAAAACAGTTTTTCGCAAACAACTGTTCACCCCATAACGATAGAGCAATGATTTAAACACCATCATATTTGTCTCGGCAAGGCACGTCTAGACATATGCAAGGTGACCTACTTAGGTCTTCTTTAAAATTTGACCTCAGGTCAACGTCATTTGGTGACCCAGGTAGGCCATGTTGAATATGAGGTGACACAGCCCGACGAGACAAATACATCGGTGTCATCTTCTTTCCTCTATCTTTACTCTATCAAGAGTTATTAGGCAAACATTGCTGATACCTCAGATGACCTCAGATGACCATGCATATATCACTGAACAGCAATAGTACCCAAGTCATCAAGAATGAGCTAAAATAACATGATTTCACGCCCTTGTCCTTCCGGCTACTCTGTCTGGGATCATTGTTCTAAGTCTGCGAATAAAGCCAAGTCGTAATTTAAGTGCTGTTTAGTGCTTCTCCTGTCTAAGTACCAGCTGATTGAGCTTCCTTTGTTTCCCTGCACTTGTATCATTGTTTCGCCTGTTGTTCTTCCTCGTTAGCCGTCTTTCCAGCTTCCGAGCTCCCGACTGTTCCCCACAGGACAAACCTGTCACCTTCCCGGTGCCTCAGGCCCACAACTTTCCCGAAAATAGTGAGACCGATGTTATGCAGCCGTGACCCACTGACCCATTAACTCACAACCTGGAAAACCAGAGGATGGCCAAGTTTATGCAACGTATTTGGTTACAGAATACACATGTCCCGTGGTGAGCATCACTGCTAAAAATGCTATTCCCTTTCTCGTTACCCCGTTACTCATACAAGTAGTTACGTTACTTGGTACTCAGTTACTTTGCGACAAATTTAACGGAAGTTACTTTAGATCTTGAATGGTCTTTAACACTGGTTTCAAAGATATTATTATAATAATACAATTAACTTAACCCGCGCCCCACTGGGGGGGGGGGTGAACACCCCCTCCTGTTTTTTCAAGATACAGAAACAACGGCGTCGCGTAGCGCCGCCAAATTTGGCATAACTAATCATTGATCCTATTCGCACTTTTTGCGAAATTTTAAGTTTCGTATCGGGTTAGGTCAGGTCACCAGGTCAGGTCAAGTGACCCTACCTACCAAACAGTTTGCGGTCGTGCCATGACACAGTTTTTAACTGATGGATTGAAACTTTTTGGATTATATCAGTCATTCCAGTAGTCTAAAATGATCTTGGTGTTTTTTAATATCGGTGACGCATGAGGGTGGGGTCAAAGTTGTGACCTCCCATTAAAAGTCAAATGGATAAATCTTGTCACAAGTGCTTTCTTTTTTCGACGATATTAAGTCCATGTTCTTTGGACAATGAATAAATCGGAATTAATGTAGATCAAGTGCAGGTTTTGCGTCGGACCTTTGACGGGGTCACTGAGGTCATCTGTAGGGTCACAAAACCCTTTCTGTCAATACTCAATAAGAAGATAGAGAAGTGAACTTTCACACAATGTGTTTTGTCTCGTAAAGTCACTCTCTGATATGTTTATTTTGACTACTTGGGCACTGAACTGACCGACGGCCATTTTTTAAGGTGACTAACATGACCAATTGAACTATTGTCAGTCAAGTGACTTGACAAGAAATCAGCGATGAGTTACAATATGGTTGGCGGTTATCTTTGTATGTGAAAAGTTATTTGCGAAATATGTTTATGCCAGAAATAGCAATTTTATTGCAATGATTCTTAGAGCCTAAATCTATTGACTGAGGTCAAATTCTGATGACAAATAAGTCGATTTGCAATATTTCAATGGCGCTAGGGTGGATTTGAGTGATCTGATTTTTTAAAACAGTTGTTTTCTAGATAGCATATTTTCCGAGATATTTGGGGTTTTCTGGAGCAATGTCTTAAAACAGGAAAATTTGACCTTCGATGACCTCTGGTGACCTGAGTTTTGACGTGAGCGAAAAAAAAAGTGAAAGAAAAAAAAACACCCTTCATGCACAGCCATACACCATAATAAATGCGTGCGATTGGGCTTGCTGATAATAGCTCTATACCATTAAATTCACATAGTTTCCAGTGTAAGAAGCATAAGAACGGTTCATGAAAAGGCAACGTAATATCAGACCTTGGCTTTTAAAAATCCGTCATTGCCGTCAATCCACATCCGTTTTCTGATAAAATAAAATAAATCATAGTCTTATTAATAGCACCAAAACAACTTCAAAAATTCAACAAACATTCAGTCACAAAGCACATCACACATCACCAGTTCTACCTTTCTCCGGAAAAATAATTTCCCCTGACACTGAAGCACATAAACACCTAGGCATAACATTCTCAAAAGACCTGAGATTCCACAAACATGTGAATAGCATAAGTAAAAAAGCAAATATAGTACTGAGCCCTCTATATCCAGTAGCCAAACACATACATCGCACCACACTCAGTCACATGATAACACAGCTAGTAAGACCACATTGATTGTGACATTGCTTTGATAGGTACACCAGTTACCCCTTACAAGACGAATTGGACTAGAAAAGGTACCGAGTCGTGCGGCGAGGACATGACAGGACCATACTCAGAAATCGACAGACAAGCTGGAGATCTAGACTTGGGTTGGGACACCTCAAGGACCGACGTAGATGCACAAAGGTTTTCCACAGACGTACACAAGCCTACTACAGTAACGAACTAGCAACGTAAGCGGGATGATGCTCCCATAGTCACGAGTTCACGACATTGCAAGGACGCTCAGAAACTCTAGAACACTAACACTCCCCGCCAACAGAACAACATCCTTCAACGCTCATTCATTCCAAACACTATCGTCTATCCGCACATGGAACACATTGCCAGAAACACTTCGAACACAGCCTTCCCACAAAAGGTTCAAGAAAGGCATCGCATGATCTGCTCGAACTACCACAAACCCTTAATACTTCTGATTCGCCTCAAAACTCGGGAAAACAGCCACATATCAATAATCAGACTACAGAGACTTCTCATGGGTGCCCAAACCCAAGCCTCAACAGCCGAAACTCATGCATCAGCCACACAGACCAGACCGACCCATTCAATTCATGATGATTGGATACCATAGCCCATGGAGCCCATTCAGCTAAGGCAGATAATTATTTCACAAAATTTCGTGATTCTCATTAACCTTAGATGTTGACTTTCATATTATTTTAATCGATAAATATATTTAGTGGCACACCTGTGTGTGCTGTGATTTGATACTGTATGAACATTGGCGTCGACAGCCAATCATATTGGAATCAGACTAGGATTGGACAGGTTTAAAAAAATTATTAGCTGGCTATTACTTTTCAACTCGATTTAATTTTGTCATATAGGTTTGCAAAGTCTATTGTTTAGTATCATTATATATATAATGAAACATATTTACGAATGGTTAAACATCTGTTTGTCAAGTTAAAAAATAATTTTAGAGCGACATTTTCCAAATTTGTATACCATAAGCCCCCCAGTACCGCGTGAAAGAAGTCAAATATGCATCTCCCACCAGACATTTTAGAGATTGAATGGGAACTTCATGGGTGCAACGATGCCAGCCATGATGTCGACTTGACGGTGGGAGCTTCCAAGCTTTCAGACGCACTTTATCAAACACAAGGACTTCTTTTCCAAGTTGTTTATGCGGAAACGTCACAAATCAGGGAAGACTTGCAGCTTTTTTTTCTCTGTCCACTTTTTCAAGATTTGAGGACCGAGCTTTTCGACTCAGCTATCACAGTTACTTAGGCCTGATTTCACGCCGACTATCAAAAACAGAATTTACACATACCAGGAGCAATGGACACAGAAGATTCACATCGTAAGATGGTCGGGTGTCTCGGGGCTCTTCCAGGACTATGTAATGAAGGAATGAAGGCGGCGAGGACGGTGCGGGCGCCGGTGGCGTGGCTGGCGCTGCGACGGATTAAACCGACGATTAAGCGGTAGTGTCACTTATGCAAATTAATTGTTAGGAGAGGTGCCATGATTTAAGTCTTTTGGACTTTTGCACCGATCCTATTATTTCATTTTGTTTACTTTGTTTCTCTTCTTGATTATAAAATAAATAAACAAACAAACCAAACAAACACATTCCAATAAGCTGATTGCATAAATTGCCTACTCATGACCTACCAATCGATGTATAACAGCATTTGAGGCACGCAGGAGCTTCAGTACTGTAATATGGGCATGCACGGTTTTTATAGTACATGGTCGTTTTTATCAAACGGCAGCATCTGGTCCAATACACCCTTATGTTAAAATATATTGCACCTTCTGAAAAGACCACATCACCTTGAGCCAGCATCATTGCCGTTCTACTTTCGCCCGAAGTTTGCTTGTTATCTCCCTAACTTGTGTAAGCTGTCGCAAACTTGAAGGCTGTGTACAGCGAGAAGTGTTTTCTCTCGTCTCCACTGAGTGTTGCTGTCATGTAAGAGTTGGGGAATTGAGCTTTCAATGAAGACGTAGGCTTTGCAACAGCGAGTAACCATCATATACAACAATATGCTGTCTTGAGATAAGAATTGCAAAAAATACGAGGCGTCAACGGTAACTATAGATCGGTGTCACTATGATGGGTTAGGCCCGCCTCACACGGGTAAGTTTTTTCATGCGTTGCGTTGCATTCCGTCACGTTTCGATGAGTCTCAATGGGTCTCAATGGGTCTCAATGCGTCTCAATGCGTCTCAATGCGTTGCGAATGCGTCAATGATAGACGCATTGCAACGCATTGAGACGCACTGCAACCCACTGAGACGCATCGAGACGTGATGGAACACAACGCAACGCATGAAAGACGCACCCGTGTGGCCTTAGACGTGAGGGCAAAAACATATGAATGTAATAGCAAATCGAAACTAAAACGCTTACCCTGCAAAATATGTATCATGAAATGGTGACCTAAAAACAACTGAGAAACAGCAGGTTTCAAATTCCAGACAGGTGCAATACATTGACCGAAAATCACGCTCCTTCAGCTCGACGAGGCACATTCGAATGTATTCAACGATCGTTAGCCAGCTCGTGCGGTCCTGCCGATACATTCTGTGTCTCTGCAGTAGAGCCAGCGGCGGAGAGGCCTCAACACCAGCCTCATGATTAGACACACGACTGACTGATGTCTGACCGTTAACGTCACAAGTCTCGTTTGCAGACCAAACGGCTGGGCGGCACGCGACCCGCCCTGTATTTATGGCGTTAACTGCCCGGGGTTTTACTAACCAACGTGCAGTGGACAACTATTAAGGCGACGTTAAGCGACGTAAAATCATTTCGCCTCGGAAGCACGACCAGTGAAGTCGGCCTGTTCGTTACAAACTTGTTTTCAGTGACCTTATCAAACTGTCTGGGTACTCAGCGCATGATTTGGTAACTTAATTGAATTCTTACTCCGGTATTAGTGTCTCAGCTGAGATTGAAGCAGGCTGTCAGGCACTTTTGTTCATGATTAGACTTTTGCCCGAAGTGGTTACCGTATCGCGAATTAAACGATTTAACATGATGACGCTGGTGATATATAACATTTAAGAAACTGCAATTTAAACTGCAATTACCACTTACTGCCAGGGCCATCGATTAGAGGTCCCATCTAAAAAATAACCTGAAATAGAAGTGCAAAAATGTAGAGGTGTTCGACAAACAACTTATATTTTGTGCAATGAAGAAACCACCCGGTACTGATCAGAATGGAACTAGCTGCAGCTGACCAGGAATCAAAGCATCCCGCGCTGCAGTCTGATCACGTAGAAAGACGTCTGAATCGTGCCCGTCCCGCTCTGGAAGCACACCCATTGTGCGCCATCGGCAGACGGTCACAAGCATTTCGGCCGAGCGGGAATGGATATCAAACCCGCCGTCCAGCCATGGAAAACAGCTTAGAACCATCGTTCGCGAACCCGTGAAATGCTGCTACAAAAGATTGGAGAGATACGGCTTTTGCGAGATTACAAAGGATTTGATCTGGAGCGTTGCAAATTATGATGGACAAATTTTGACATGGACGGGTGATCCGGATGCAAGGAGCCATGTCCGTATTGCGTCTTTACACTGGAACCGCTCGGAGGTTACGTCGTATGTCTCAGCTATTCCGCGTATCAAATGTCGTAAATGATCTGAAGCGCGAACGACAGCCACCAACGGTCGCATAAAAGGATATTGTAGATGGACGACAATAGAAGAAAGATCGCCCGATTCAATTATATGTTTGTTATTTTGGTGTAAAACATAACGTTTACCAGAATTTATGCTGGGATATGAAAACACAACCTGCAGATGCATAAGGAAAACCCGAACGGTAATCAATTTATATATAAACTTACACAAATGTAAAGTAAAGTAATGCTATTTGTGCAATAACTTTAGAAAGTCACATCATATATTTGTATGCGCTATATGTCTGAAGCTTTCCTGGAATAAAACATGCAGCAGAAGTCGGAATAAATGAACTACGTTGTCGCTGATTTGTGATAAACTTTACCGAAAGACATAATTTTGCATTCAAATCAATATTTCGTGGGATATTTGTGTGTAAGAGTTTACTATTTATAACGCACTTGATGTAGTGACGTCAATTAGCCGCCGGCCACTGAAAAGGCATGGTGTTTCGGGGCATTTCCCGTGGCAAATAAAAATTGGTAGTCGCTTTCATCTGGTTTACTGTTCACACCAAACTGCTCAGAAATTAATGAAGATTTATGTTGTGTAGGTATATATTAAAAAATGCGTCATCTTAGTATTCTCTACAGCACATGTTTGAGATAGGCTCTGTTTCAGCTGAGGCACAGCTCTTCCCTCCTCCTCATGCTCACAAAGTTACTGACGGGCACATGTCAACCGGGTACTACCGGGTAAAAGGGGTAAACAAAAAATACCCGGTAGCAGGGCTGCGGAGTCGGAGTCGGAGTCGGTCGGAGTCGATGATTTTGGCCGGAGTCGGAGTCGGAAACAAATTGCATTGCAGACTCCGACTCCGGCTCTTAGTTATGCGCAGCCAATAAGCTCTTTAGCTCTTAGTTGCGCGCAGCTATGAACAAGGTACTTTTTTAGTGCATTTAGTAGGATTTTTAGTTGAACTTCGGTGGCGAGGACTAAAAGCGTTGTTGCTCCTTCAATTTGGCTTGCTTCGATTCTGTTGCTGTATAATGTTCTTCAATAATTAGGTGAGTGCCAAAATAAACGAGATACAACCCAGGTTGTGTCGTCGGATACAAATCTAGAATACCAACGATCATTAAATATTGCATTTAATGACTGCTTCATGCCTATCATGATAGTGCAGTGTCACAAGCCCCAATGTTTTGGCTTCCAGAACTTTAAAATAAAGGTTACAGTGATAAAATAATTACAGTTTTCATTAAACGGTCATTCCATCAAAAGAACGCCAATTTTAAGCGGGAAACATCTTTTGCAGGTGATTAGTATCTGCTGATAAAAGCCAGGGCGAACTTCATTAACTTTCGCGTAGGTGGGGCTCATTTTGATCCCCCTACACTGAGGGTTTTCGAGAATATCGGCAAAACGACAGCACGCAGTGGCCCTGAATTTAGCATAGCTGTTATCAATTGTCCACTATGTGATAAATTTTGAGCCTCTGGTCATCTCAGGTTAGGTTAAAGGGACACCACCACCTTCCCAAAAGTTCTCAAATATACGCCGCTTGTGGTGCATAATATGAAGTAATTGCTGCTGAACACGATTATGACATTTATTTATCACAAGCATTGCTCAATTTAATAAAAAAAGTAACGTATTAATATTTGGGCTGATGACGTCATATAAAGGAATTTTTGGGAATAAAGAAAACCTTCACGCTTCCATAAATATGACTAGTGTATGGCTAATGTATCGACAAACGTAAAACAAGTCGGCTGTAATCAACATTTAGTAAAGAGAGACGACGACATCGGATCAGGGTCCCCATTCAAATACATTGGGGGACTGGGAATGTTACAGATGGTCAAATCAAACTAGAAATTCTTCTCTGTGATTCGACCTCAGTGGTTGTTTTAAAGCTTATACCATATCAATAATTACAATGCCAAGCACGCAAAATGGCTATCTCAACTAAAATATAATGTTAAGGTGGCAGTGTCCCTTTAACTAATCACGTCAAGTGACATCACCTCCAAAAACAATTTGTGGTCGTTCCGAAGCTAAAGGTTTTGGTCAATGATTTAAAACTCAAAGTATGATATCAGGAAATAAGTGCCCATAAATCGTATATCTGTATTGTTATATCGGTGACCTAAGGTCAGATCAATTTCGTGACCTCCCGATTATAGGTCAATATAAGAATAATCGAACACTTCCTTTTCTGAGGATCTACGCTAAATCAGGCCAATTCGTTCAGAACCATATTATTTTAGCTCATCCATGATGACCCAGGTGTAATTGTTGCTCAGTGAGCATTGCAATATTAGCTGATGTCATCTGAGGTCACCGATACTTGTTGCCGATAACTCATGACGAAAAAGAGATAGACAAGCGGCCGACACACACCACTGTGTTTTTGTCGCCGATATGCGTCTCTCCACATGTAGTATGACATACTTGGGTCACCAAATGACCTTGTCCAGAGGTTAAATTTTCAACTTGACCCAATTCGACCATTATGAATGTGGGCTAGAGACGCCTTAACCCGGCATTGGCTGGGGGCTCAGCCGAACGCCATTGGCTGGGAGGGAGGGAGGGGCGAAAAACGCCCCCTCGTTATCTCCCGAACCAATTATCGCAGTGAGACGCAAAAGACGGCAATCGAAATCTCTCAACGAGATCACTCTTAAGCGTACTCGAAATTGTATAAATAAGGTCATATGTCAGGTCACAGTCAGGTCCAAAGTCCAAAATGGTAGTTATTTTAGTTTTTTGAGCCATACTTCCCATCCCAAAGCGTATATTGAGACAAAAATCGCAACAAAGTGCTCCTAAAATGTATAGTGCATCTCTCGTATAAAGCCAAAATATAAAATTGTAAGCAAAGGTCAAGGTAATGGTTCCAGGCAAATCAGGTCACTATGCAAGAGAATCATGCGACAACATGTTTTATGAGTTATCTGAACACAAATCAGCCTCGATTATAGCAGCCATTTTCAAATCTGAAACCCGATATAAGGTCAAGATCAGGTCATAAGAGGTCAAATTTAGAAAAAAAATGAATATAAGTTAAAAAACAAAATGCAATTTATACAATCCAGTTTTGTCTCAGCAACAACAGAAACACCATTTTATTTGTATGTATCTGGTCGATAAAGCCCCCAAACATACTTTCAAAAAGTGCGATCATGAGGTAATGATAGCTCTGGGAGCAATCAATGATTCCAAAATGAGATATGGCTTTGAAAATTTCGGTTTGGGTAGTGTAAATATGTGGTTCTCCTTACATATCTTCCGTTTTTTTTTTAATGTATTTTGTGCGGCATTTTTTTCCATTTTTTTTGTTGTTTGTTTTTGGTCAAAATAAAAAAAATCAAAAAATCCGAGAAAGCAATTTTCACCACCTTGCCAATTTGCTAACATCATGACTTTTTAATTGCAATTTTGCTTAAGGAATCGTCTATTTACAAGCCGTTAGAGCTTAGCTGATATTTGCGCCAAAGTGGTGTGTAGTGACGTCACTAAATTCGATATCACTCAACAAAATTTCGACGATTTGTTTTTTAATTTGCATTGAAGACGCCAAATTGATGTAGAATAAGGTAACTGAAGTTTGGCGTAGATAGCGCTGTTGGTTTGTGAGCTATTGTGAAAATCCCTTAGGGGGGGGCGTTTGTCGCCCCCCAGCCAATGGCGGGTTAACGAGACAAACACGATGATGTTAAAACTATTATCTCTAATCTCATCTTCATTAGCTAAATGATCAACGACAATTTTCCCGAAGAAGACTCCACCGTGACCTTTAGTGACCTCTGCAGCCTAATATATTGACATGAGCTAAAATTTTAGGGCACTAACGGTAAATTGCATTTGTCAAAAGTAGTCTCTTTTGTTTTTGTTCCTATCTTGTGAAGTATTCGTGGATTTCTGGAGTCCTACAATTGGGTTTGTTCTCATTCGATAACCTCTGGTGACCTCAAACCTGACCCAAATATGACTGAAATGACTTCGATTGGTATTGTTGAGAGCCTTCAACATCTTTTTCGCGTCTCTTTATCACTTTTCGTTTTTTAGTTAGTGGGGTTAATTTTGACCCCCAACGGAATAAGTTGTTTTAGAGGCTCATCCGGCTGCAAGTCAGAGGTCAGAGTCGATCTCGGAGTCGGAGTCGGAGTCGATTCCGGAGGGTCGGAGGAGTCGGAGTCACCTGCAGACTGATCGACGATCCCGGTAGTGCCCTGCCCGGTAGTACCCGGTAGTACCCGGTAATATTTCGTGCGTTTTGGGTAACTGAGTCTAAGAACACGGCTTTTCCCAGATATTTTTGGTATCAATTGAAGCTTTATGAATTCATGTATGTACAATTATCTGCTGTTACAATGCAAAATTTATCGTTAGTTTTCTTTGTATATTCAAATTCATGAACAAATATGGCCAGGTACTACCCGGTACTACCGGGTAAATTGAATCCTTCGTGAAAACGGCTATTATTTGATGACAGTACTGCTATATCCGTCCATTAACCTCGAAGTGTTTGCAAGCCAAAAAGCATGTACAGTGTAGTGCAAATGTTCTGTCCATGCAAAAGTGATTTCCGCTGTCTCTGTTTATGTCTGTCGGTGCTGCACGCAGTGGAATCCAATGCAATTACTATAGCCCTCTCCCCCGGTATCAGGGGCGAGGGCATAAATAGTTTCATTAGATTCCACTGCGTGTAGCACCGACAGACAACACTGATAGACAAAGTAGATATTGAACTAAACGGGTGCGCTTAACCGAAGCTTTTAAAGAATACTTTTTACGCTAGCTTCCGTCAGACAAAAACAAACACCGCCCCAGGGAAATGGAGTGTTTATTCGAACAGAGCACTGCAAGGACTACTAGTAGCCGTTTTCACGAAATATTTATTTGCCAGGAACATCGTCATCGGGATTGGGTGGCGTGGATGAAGTGGACAGAACATTTGCACTACACTGTATGCACACACATGGCCTAGAACACGCTGAAGTAACAGTTGGGCACAGCTCAGGCACAGCCTCGGGTACATAACATGTTTACATGACCATAGGAACAGAGCTTTAGAGAGAAGGGCTATGTAACCGGTGTTTGGTGGCTTGCATGGAACAGAGCTTTAGAGATTATAAAGCCGGGTCCCGGATCAATGCGTCTGCCCTAATACCCGTCCGGTGAACAGGGCTTAACAGGGCCACCGTGGCTCGATACACCAGCTGCTTTCCGAGTCAACAGCAAATCGGCGGCAATGTTGTGACTTGGCCGCCGAGTTTTAATGTCGGAGACTCGCCACCACGGGAATCGGTAATAGCGGGACGGTGCAGTGTTTTTCTACCCTGCATGCCGGAATGTGCTCGCCGAGTTCCGGCCATATGCTGCTCGCTGTCCATTACTAAACGCTCGAAGCAGTCCCGAGAATGCTGATTGCGGCCGACGGCTTTGGTTTCAAACGGACTAAAAAATACCTCATGTCAGATTGGATTTCACAAATCAGACTCCACTAACTGGTTGCATTGTTCAGACATTCGCTATGCAAATTGTTGCAGGAATCGGTTGATCAGGTCTAAACGCATTTTCAGACGTTCGTTGAAAGCACTCTTTTAGCCAGGGTGTGATGGAGCTCGGGCCTAGTCCATCTCCGGCCCGCTGTATATATATAGCTCTCAACACCGGCACGTCAACTTATCAACGTCTGTTTAAGCACAGCGGGCAATCAGAACGTCAGCTTTAGTACAGCGGGCAATCATCGTTTGAAATGGCGTGTTGTTTCCTCCATCCCTCAGCACGGTGTGACCGGACGGCATTGCCAATCGCATTCGGAAATGTTCCCCCGGCACCCGAGGAATGGTACGATTCGTCACCGGTACTCGACGGTTCCATTCCGCACAACTGCAGTATCAGATGGCGGCTTACGGAGCGCCTTAGTTGGATTTCACGGAGATATGCAATCCAAGCGGATCAAAGGTGATTCGGTGTTGCTTTCGAGTGTTAGGCGTGGGGTGTGGCAGATGATAAATCAAATTGTTTTTGCTCAATAGGATATCACAGGTGAAAATAATATGAGCTGTTTATTTAATTATATTTTTGTAATATGTTTTATGTTATTTTATAACATACAACATATTTATAAGATAATAAACATATATGCTATATGTTATTTTACCACGAGCTGAGTGGTAAATACTTGTATGAGCTATTTGAATGTTCATACAAGTACTTGTCTAGACTAAGGGTAGGTAAGTAGGGGAGACCGGGGCACGTTCTGTCACTTTTTTGCTAATTGGCCCTAGCGGGCACACTTTTCAAGAGTTGGTGATTGATACTTTCCAATACTGTTACAAGCATCAATAGCTTCAA